>JAVHLU010001593.1:0-28049 GCA_036785755.1 Colletotrichum ledebouriae
TACTTACTACTCTATTTATTAGGGCTAGGCTTTTATCTAGCTCTAGTATAGGATTAGGGGATAATAGCTACCCCCCCTTCTAACTTATCTATCCCTTTAGAAGTTTTAGGATTCTTCTATTTAGAGATTTAGTTATAGGAATAAGGGTTAGTATAGGCGATTATTTAGTTATAAGTATTAATATAGCTTTATCCTTATCTATAACGCCTAGGATCTAAAGTTTAAAGTTAACTTATAATATAAGCTCTTTAATCTCTTCTACTATCTTATAGATAAAATTTTCTAGGATAGCCTCTTTTACCTTATCCTTTATATAAAAGGTCTATTTATTAAACGTTATATTCTATATAATAATAACTATTTATAATATAGGGATCTAGACCTTATATAGGTTATAGGCGTTTAGAATATATTCTACTAGGTATCTAATATATCCCTATAGTAGTACCTTAAAGTCTCTCTTATTAATTCCTCTCTCTTATTCCCTCTTAAGGGGGTATATATAGTTGCTATAGGTATATATATATCCCTAGTAAGGGCGAAGGTTGCGGGTTAGAGCTACTCTATTATTAGGTTATTACTAGCAAAAGTACTAGTAGAACTATTCCTCTTTAATCTATAGTAGCAAACGCTAGTTATAGCGTTTAAGTAGGCTTATATTATAAAGCGTTATTACTATTAGTACTATTTTAGCCTATAGTTTTATAAGTAGGCTAGCTATAGTAAGTATCTTAATCGTTTAAGTTATAACTTCCTAACTAGCCTATTCCCCTCTACTATTTAGTTCCTTTATATATAGAGGGGTTATTTTAACCTCTATTCCTTCTATATAGGTTTAATCCTTATATCCTATATAGCTTATAAGTAAAATTACTAACCTCTTAATATCTTATTTAATCTTATAAATAGAAAGTCCCTTTTATTAATATACTTATTAATTAAAGGTATATAGAGCGAGTATAACGTTACTATAGGTCTTATTAATATATAGAAATACAAAGAGCTAACTAGTATATTTATACTTAATAATAAGGAGCTATTAGTTCTAGTTAAAGCTTTTAGAGTAGTTAAAGAGATCCTATATAATTCTATAATAAGGATATATTACTTTATCTTTTAATATTTATCTTAAAATTACCTATTTAGCGTATATAACTACGTAGTATTAGTACTATAAGCGCGTTAGGCCTTTAATCTTTACCCCCTAAGTAGCGTATACTAGCTGCTCTAGAGCCTAAGGGCTAAGGTGCCCGCTTTAGAGGTACTAAAGTATTATATTATTACTCCGGTCTAGTAGTAATATAAAAGAGGTATACTTATATATTATAAGTATATAGTTTATATTATTAATAATAGTATTAATAGTTCAGGGGATCTACTTAGGAATAGAGTCTAAGGAATAAGGCTTATATTTAAGGAAGGTAAGGCTTACTTTTCTAATAAGCTTTTTAATTATAACGCTATTCTTATAGGTTTTAAAGCGAAGTATATAGTAATATCCCGAGTACTAGATACCTATCGTCTAAAGTAACGCTTTAGAGATAATATTAATATAAAGGTTCTCTATATATCCTATATTATAGAGTATAAGATCCTCTATATTTATACTTTTAAAGCTATTAAGAGTATTCTTAATAATCTATATACCTTTTATAATAATTAGGTATAAAGCTATTCTAGAATTAACCCGTTCTCTTTTATAATATCTAATTAAGGAGGGGATAAGTAGGGACTTATTATTTATAAGGTATATCCCTCTATAGTTATCTAGGACTATAGACCTATTATAATATATAGGGTCCTAAGTAAGGGGTTATAAAGATACTTAGGTGCTCTTTATCTAAGTTAATTATATTATCCCTAACCTTATTTAAAAGGGCTATATAGAAAGCGACTACTATTATATTAGTAGGATAGCTTAGAGCTACGTTAGATTTCTTAGATAAACCCTTATTATCCCCCTTATTATTTTAGCGGTCTTTACTCTTATAAGGTATAGTATATAGCTAGCCCTTATAAATAAGTTTTATATAAAGATTAGTAAAGCATAGGTTACTATTTAACTAGTTATAGATCTAAGCTACTTATATATCTATTACTAATATATAGGGGCCCTTCTAGTAATATCTAGTTAAAGCGGCTTCTAAGTAGTTATAATTCCTACTTAGCTATTAATAGCTTAACTTATATAAGTACTATTTACTACTAAATAAGTTACTAGTTATAAGAACGCTTAATAAGTTAGCCTTATCTCTATAGCTAGCTAGTATTATAAAGACCCTAGCGCTTTATCCTTATAACCTCGAGTAGAGTATATCCTTATATAAGAGGTCCTTAAATATATTAGCGTATTAGCTTATATTAGAGACTAGTATCCCTACTTACTCCTATTTAAGGATATTTATAATCTCTATATTAGCTTAAGTAGGTATAAAGTAATAACTTACTACTTAAAGAAAAGTTTTTAAAATAAGGGTATTACTTACTTTAAGAAGCTTAAGCTAGGTAATATAGAGATAAATACCCCTAAAGTCCTTAATCTAGATATTAGGATTAATACTCCTATTTGCTTTTTATAAGACTTAGATATACTCTTCTTAAATAGTAATAAGGGTACTCGCCTTATTTAGAGCGTAGCGATATTTAAGATTAATAATAAAGCTATAAAGAGCTATATCCCCTTTAGCGAGAGGTTCTATATATATAAGTATAATAATATTATAAGTAATAATCTCTATAACTAGATAGTTAATTTATTTAAACTCCTAGTCCTTATAGGTTTACTTAGATTTTTATATAATAAGTAAATAAAAGTGCTCTAAGTATTATTCCTATATACCTATAGTATTCTTATTAATTATAACTAGAGTAGCTAGAGGCTAAAGGGGTTATAATTTATTTATTACCTATATCCTAGTAGTAGACTTAGGAGTAGTCCTAGAAGTAGTATTAGTAGTAGCCTCTTCTAAAGCCTCCTAGTTAAATAAAGCGATATATTAATTATAAGCGCTCTTCTCTTATAGGTACTAGGTATTAATATCCTAGTTTTATTTAGTAATATATAAGTTAAGAGTTAGAGTTTCTAATAAGGTCTTACTTAAATATAAAGATCCCTTAGGGTTATCTAAGTTAATATACTTCTAGACTCTAGTAGCTTAGGCTTTAGCTTAGATTATAATATACTAAGTAGTAAAGTTCCTATATATAGTTAGATAGTATAATACTATAATAGTAGTAATAGAGGATAATAGTTAAGGTTATTTAGAAATAGAGGGTTTATAGTAATAGAAAATAGTATATAATAAAAAGGAAAGAAGGAATAGGAGAGAGGAAGTTTTAGTAAGTACTTTTAGTAGTAAAGGCTTATTTTAAAATAGTAATTAGGGGTCTAGTTAGAGCTAGGCTTATAACTATTAAGAAACGTCCTATAGGGCTATATTTATAGTTACTAAAGAGCTTATTCTATTATAATAAGAGTAGCTATAACGTAGTTACTTATAACTATAGTTAGAGGAATAACCTCCGGAAAAAGGTCGCTCCGGAGCTAACGTTAGTTATATGCCGCGCTAGGAATAGGCGATGCTGAAGGCATCACGATAAAAACTTAAGAAAGGGCGGCAACTTAGCTCGCGTCTCATTCACTGATCTCCAGGGCTGCAGTTTTGCCTCCATCGTGGTCCTGTTGGCTGGGATTCTTGACCGCGACTCCGGGGACGAGGGTAGGGTCGCTTTTGAACTGGATTGTGATGCCAGGTCAAAGTTTCTCCGTTCGCAGGCGCCCAAGAACGACACTCAGTCGTCTTCATCTGCTCCACGGAATGCAGGATACGAGCGGTGGTCAGACTGGATCGCCAATGCTGAAGTGGCCGAGAGCATTTCGGATGATGATGATGACACATCTTCGCAGCAGCCTGAAGCACCGATTTCAGAGGCTGGCAGTATTCATCCAACGAGGGCTACGCTTTCCCCGGCTTGGGATGAGGCGGCAGCGCTTCAGTTGCAGGAACTTTCGGCGTCGGTATCCGGGCTCCCTTTAGAACATCCAGTGCCGCCTGCTGATGCCCAGGACTCGAAGGCACACGCGACAATCAATGAGAGCTGGTTGGCGTCATTCGCGTGGAACAACGATCAGATGTATCGATGGGACTGACGGCGATGGAAGTCTTTGACTTCACAGGAGGCTTCGAGTGATCAAAAATCTGTAACTATCAGATACGCAGGTGAGAGTTCAATATCCGTAAGGAACAGCTAAAGCGCTGGCTTAGTTCTAACTGGCGCGATTCCATCTTCGGAAATACCATTCCATCTGCTTTTAAATACTCTACCCTCCTTGATGACCGCGGAGATGTGACTTTCAGGATCATCAAAGATTGCGACATTGTCCAGTGGATTAGCTTCTGTGATAAGAATGTCCGCTTCGAAGCCAGCTTTGACTTGACCCAGCGAATCTTGCCTTCCGAACATGCGAGCAGGGTTGATCGTGGCGCTCTGCAATACTGCCAATGACGGTAGAGCCTTCGAGCGTAGCGAGAACTCGAAAGATTGCGCAGCACCCAAGGGACCTATGAGATCTGTGCCGAAGCAGATGGTTACGCCCGCGTCATATGCAGTCTTCAGGGCAATCAGCCCAGCCGTCAAGAACTCCTCGCCCTTTGTCTTGGCTTCAGGCGGCAGGTATCCCTTACACTTCTCCGACGCCATCGCGGCGTAAATGATGAGAGTAGGTGTTAAGTACACCCCCTTCTCCGCGAGTAACTTCGCTGTCGGCCCATCGATGAAGTTTCCATGCTCGATTCCGCGAACTCCGTTGTCGACGCAATGCCTGATGGCCTTGGTCGTGTACGCATGCGCAGTCACGTATGTGCCGGCGTTGTCTGCGCACTCGACCATGGCCTGGATTTCTGCATTGGTGAATTGCAGGTGATCAATCTTGCCCGTCGGGCTAGACACGCCACCAGAGCCCATTATCTTGATGAAATTGGCCCCCGTGCGGATCTCTTCTCGGACGGCGGTCATACATTCTGGGACGCCATTGCAGAGCCGTCCAAGGCCGGTCGTAGATCCACCGCAACACTCAGAGTTGTCATGGGGGCCGCGGAAGTCACTGTGTCCCCCAGCTTGTGACAACGCATGCCCGGCGATGAAGAGGCGAGGCCCCGGGAAGACGCCGTCGTTGATGGCCTCTTTCAGAGCGAAACGAGCACCTCCGCAATCCCGGACGCTGGTAAACCCTCTGTGCAGCATCTGAGCACACACGTACGGTTGACGGAGCAAGGACACGTCGTTGGGGTTACCGAAGGCTTTTGAGAGATCGGCGAAGCCGGGAACCGCCATGATGTGGACATGCGAATCGATGAGGCCCGGAACCAAGAACTTTCCGGCGCAATTGATTACCTCGAATTCCTCCTTCCGGGCACTCTCAATGACCGAGTCCGTTGAATCGAGGACCGCATCGATGATTCCATCTTTGAGCTGCACTGCAGCGTTCTCTCGCAACGAACCATCTACCACGTCCACGACCGATGCGTTGGTGAGGATATACCGGCGCGGCGGTGCCCGTATCCATGGCTTAAGGTCTACTTCGGTGAGCATTTTGGAAAGGGTTTGAGTCGTCGGAATTGGATTCTGCGTGTGTTTTGGGTTGAAGACGGGTGAGGGGAAAGCCTCAGTGACGTTGCCTTTGGCCGTACTGCAGACGCTTGGTCACGTTATCAATTGTCTACCCGGGGATATAGTATTACGACCGCAAACGGCGCCGTATCGCAATAGACGGGCTGCGCGCGGCGTAATATTGTGCTGTATGCGGGTTAGAGGCGTTACGCGCGATGCGAGGGCTTAATAGCTAATAGAAGCATGTGATAGGAGCGCGGGTCGTATTATAATTTATAAGCACGGCGTGTTATTTCGAAGGGAAAATCGAGAAATAGATAGGTGAATATATTGAATTGTTATCCTTATTCTAAAGCATAGAAAAGCTAGGGAAAAGGTAGGTATATATAGTTAATCCTCCGGAAGCTCCGGAAGTAGTAAGAAAGTATAACATATCTAATTTAAGCTTATTATAGCTAGGTTTAGCTAGTTGAAACCTTATACACTATATTAATATCTTAAACCTACTTAGTTTAATCTTATTAGATTTAGTTAAACCTTAAGGTTTGATTTTATCCTATTATCCTAGATAAAGGTATAAGCCTTAGGTATATAGTAATAAGCTATATACTATTTAATATAAAATAAAATAAGGATTTGAAATATATTCTGTATTTCCTTATATCTCTTATATTCATAGAGATATAGGGCGTTAAAAACAGAATTAGATAAAGTCTAAATCTATTTCCAACATACCCCCTTAAGGTATATATATATTTACTATAGGTATATATATATTACCTTATAGTTAGGAAATAGTATAAGGAATAAATAAATCTTAGTTATAACTAGTTTAAAAACCATATAGGAAAAATAAACTTAGTTTATATATATATAGCTTAAAAACCCTTTTTAGAAGAGAGAATAAGCTTAATAGTTATATTTAATACATTTTATAAAGCGTAGCTTATAGCCTTTAAGTATTACTTTATAGCTTTACTTTATACTTATACTTTAGAGCCTAAAGCTTTGCTTTATAGCCCTGCTTCTGAGCCTTGCTGTATAGCCTTGCTTTAGAGCTTTGATTTATGGCTTTGCTTTATGCCCTTGCTTTATAGCTTAGCTTTATAGGTTTGTTCCTATACTCTTTTATTAAGTATTGAATCTTAAGAATAATATAAAAACCTTTATAACCTTTTTGTAAGGAAAGAATTAGAATTAACCTTTATAAGCTTTGAATTTACCTATACTCCTAAAGTAAACTTTATAGCTTTATAGTTATATAAAGGTTTAAGTATATATAGGTAGATATATATAGAGAATACTAAGATAGGATAAGATAGACTGAGCTGCGTAGCTTTTAAAAAGCTCCCTTAGCGCATAGGCCTATTATAGGATAACTATAGAGTAGAGTATAGAGAAGAGGAGCGTAGCGGACCTTAGTATTATTTATATATTATTACTATTAGTACCTTAATGATCTTATACCTCGTTTTTTAATATTTCCTTAGTAAATCTATACCTAATTTAAATAATCTCTTTTAATTATATCTATAAATTATTTTATATTTCTTTCAAGCCTATTTTTAATATTCTTACCTATTTATAAGTAGAGGTATATTATTTATTATCTTTCTAGTTCCTATTAGCTCTAGCCCTATCTAATAATACCTAGAGGTAGGTTCTTTTGCTCTTTTTAATAGCCTTTATAAGCTTCTTAGAGAGTTAGGTACTTTTACTATATCTATGTATCCCTATTATAAATATAGATATATATATATATATATATAATTAATCTACTTTAAATATAATAATAGCCTTAAAAAATCTATAAATAATAAATAATAATAATATAATTAATAATAAATATAATTTAGAAAGAGGAAGATATTTATAAACCTACCTTAGGTCTAAGGGAATGGTAATAGCTATACCTTCTTATAGAATTAAGGTAGGAATAACGTAGACTCTAAAATCCTCCCTTTCTCTATTTTCTTATACTATTAGTAGGTTCTAGTGAGTATATCCCTTTCCTTATCCCTTATATATATTTATAACTATTATTATTTAACTAGTAAGTTATAGCTAAGGTAGCTAAGATAGCTATATATAAGACTAATATAGCGATTAGTAGTTTTACTAAGCTAATATATATAGTAAGATAAATTAGATTAGTAACTAGAGACTCATAAACTCCTTATTATTATAGCCCAAAGTACTAAGAGTAATATACTAATTTTTAAGAGATATTAATATAATAAAGCTATATATTCTTCTAAAATAAGAGTATTATTAGGATAACCCTTCTATATTAAGTAATAAGATTTAGAATAAATCTATAAGAGCTTAGAGTAATAAGATTTAGGTTACTAGACCTTTCTTATATTTATTTAATTATTTAATTCATAGTATTTCCTTCCTTGTTCTATTTAAAAGAAATTATAACTACTTATTTTATCTTTCTTTTCGAAAGATACTATAATGATAACTTTACTTTATTAACCAGAAGACTTTATGATTTAACTATATAATATTAGCTTTAATATTTATAAACCTATAAGTATTATATCCTCTTCCTCCTTAATTGATTTAAATATTAGATCCTTATTTAATAAGATATATCCTTATATTATAAGATAGCTAGCTTCTAATAAAAATATAGATAGATCTATAAATCTTACCTTAGGGATAGGAGTAATACCCTTAAATACTTTATATTCTCCTAAAGGGACCTATATTAATTTGAATATTATAGCCCTTACTAGTCTCCTTATAAGATATCTTATTATTATAATTATAAGTCCTTACTGCACTAGAGCGCCTAAGTTAATTAATATTAATATCCCTAACTTTATTACTAACTATAAGAGCTTTTTAAAGCTTTACTATAAAGCTAATAATAATATAAAGAACGAGGTTTATATATATAGCTCTAGTAACTATTAAGATATAGTAAAATTCTATATTAATAAAGCTAAGATTTAAAAGGAAGCTAAAGAGAAGCTTCTATACTAGTTTAGATTTATAAACCTAAAGCCTTAATAGGACTTTCATAAGGATCTTTAGAACTTAGTTATAAGATCTTATATTAAGAATAATAACCCTTCCTAGGTTAAAGTATTATTTATTACTATTTAATAGCTTTAATAGAGAGCTATTTAGGAAGGAGATTTAAAGCTTACTAATACTAAGCTTATTTATATTACTTATTATTACTTTTTAGAGAGAGCTATAAGAGCTATAGCTTAAAGTCTTAGCTATTAGCTTAGTAAGGTTTTTTTAAAGTAATAGGTTATTATAGAGGATACTCTAATTAAATAATCTACTACTTACTAGGAACTTTAGCAGTTATCTAGCCTTATTAAGCCTAAACTAATAATACTACTTTAAGTCCTTATAAAAACGATTCTAATAAGGTAGAAGGCTAACGCTAAGGAGCCCTCCATAGCCTAGACTAATAGCTTAATTATTAACTCTCTTATAGAGAGCTTTAGGACTCCAAATATTAATAGAGCTAATTATAAAATAAATATCTTAACCCTTATTAAGAGAGTTACTAGCTAAGGAAATAATACTTTTAATCTAAATTCCTTCTATTAGGAAGGTTAATCTTTACCTTTTAAGAAGCTAGGCCTGCCTAAGAAAAGAAACTCTCTTATTATTATTGAACTTTAATATATTAAAATCTTAAATCTAATTAGTCTTTTAAAGAATTAAGCTAGTTTATCCTAAGTCTAGATAAATGTAAGTCTATATAGCTTAGTTTAGTCTATACTACTCTTATTAGCCCTTATTAGCTTTTATTAGCTCTTATTAGCTCTTTATTAATAAGCTTTATATATATAATAGGGCTCTAGCTAGTAGCTCAAAAGAATAGGTACTTATTAATATATTAATATGTTTATTTTACGGTTAGATAGAGTTAGCTGTAACTAGACTTAGTAGATAAAACTTTAAAATATGATATAAAGTGCTTATTAAAAGTTACTCTTAGTAGTATAATTATTAAGAATTACTTTTAATTCTTAAAGAATCTCCTTACTTATCTTCTTTATAAGATACTTATAGATTTTAAGTAATATATTACCTATAAAATTAAATAGCTACTCCTTAGTATAGTTTATAATATATATACTTTCTATTCTTTATTATCTCTCTTAGTATATATATCTCTAAGAAGAGTAAGAAGTATATAAAAAACTATATATTAAGAAGAGAGTATTATATAAAGAGTTTACTATATTATTTACTTACTTAGTATTTATCCCTATTATGAATCTTAATAAAGAGATCTATTTCTTTAAGTATATAATAGGTACTTATTAATATATATATACCCTTATTAAGATTAAATAGAGGTAGTTATAACTGGACTTAGTAAATAAAACCTTAGAATATAATATAAGGCCCTTATTATTAAGAACTACTTCAAAGCTTTTTAAGAACCTACTTACTTATCTTCTTTATAAAGTACCTATAGATTTTAAGTAGTATATAAGCTAGCTCTTATTATTAACTTAGAGCTTAAAGTTATTACTAGTACGAGGGGTTAGACCCGATTTTATTTAATAGGAGGTCGCTATAATACTATTTATTTAAGCTAAAGAGGAAAAGGGGAAGTTTTCCTCTCTAGTAGAGATTTTACTAGTTTATAGGGAATAACTAGGTAGGCTCTAGGTAAGCTCCCTAAGGTAGTAAACCTAGGTAGAAGCCTAGGTAGGCTTAACCTAGGCATAGCTTATATTACTATTACCCCTCCTAGCTAGTCCCCCCCTAGGTATAAGCTAGGTTGCTATTATTATCTATAACTAGCCTATATAAAGCTTTATATCTATTTACTATAGTAATCTCTATAATAGCTTCTATAGGCTCCTAAGTAGGCTCTATATACCCTTCTTACTTAACTAGGACCTCGCGCCTCTACTCTCGCCTAACTACTTTCTATTATACTATATATATCTCCTCTATATACTACTTAAATTCGGTATTATTAGCTATAATTAGTAGTAGCTAGGGGTCTATCCTTATCTATATAAGTAAGGGGTCCTCTAGTATTCTCTAGAGGAGGTTTATATAGAACCTTAGGTAGATATTATTAGGTATATCTAACTTAACAATATATAGGCTTAGGACTCCTACTATAGTATATTTATAATATAATTATAATAGCTTCTTACTAGGCTTAGGGCTCTTATAGTTAGCTATTAAAAGCTAAACCTTATTACTTATTTAGTACTCCTCTATAAATATCTTATACTAATTTATATTCTCCTCGCTATACTACTAGATAGCTATAATACTTACTTAGATAAAGTTTACTACTTCCTATGGTCTTATTACTAAGAGGGTAGCTATTATATCCCTAGAGGAGGTCTGCTCTATTATATTATCTATTATAAGCATAGGGTTAGTATAGTACTTATATTCTAAGAAGAATAGCGAGAGCTTAGTTATATTAATAACTTTATTATAGAGTATTAGCTAAGTAGTAGGTAAGAGCTACCCCTAGTTATCCTATACTTAGGTTATAAATACCTATAGGATAGCTTATATCTCCTAGTTCTACCTCTTAGTATTACTATTAATCTCTTTATTATTATAGAGTACTTAATAGCCTCCTTATACTAGTAAGGTAGTAGGATTTAGCTTAGAAGTAGCTTACCTAGTTAGACCCTTAATTACTAATAATATTATATAGGAACTACTAGAACTAGAAGTAGTAAATAAGGAACTAGTAGGTATAAGCTTCTATCTCTATAGTACCTATCTCCTCTAATATTACTAACTTACCTAGCCTATTTATTATAACCTATAAGTATTAGCTAGTATTATTCTTTATAAGTAGTAAGTTTATAATAAAGTCTATTAAGAGGTCTAAGTATAACTAGGTAGGTACTAGTAAGGGCTTTAGGAAGCCCCTCTTAGCTTACCTCTAGATATATATCTCTCTATAGATATTATAGTTCCTTATAAATCTCTATATTATTTATAATTATCCTAGCTAGTAGAACTACTAGCTTACTATTTCTAGCGTGCTATTATAGCCTAAGTAGGTAATTATACTTAAGTTATAGCTTTATTAAATAATCTTTATATAGAGCTCCCCTAGTAGGTTATTATTATCCTCCCTACTAGGTACCTATAGCCTCCCTCTAAATATTAGCCTCCTCTAACTATTAATATTATACTTACTAATTTAGACCTTAGCTTTTATATCTAGTAGGAAGCTCTAAAGCTAGTAGATAACTATATTCTATATAGCCTTAGATATTATATCCTTCCTTATAGTTTCTAGCTATAGCGCCTATAGTATAGGGTTATTATTAAAGATTATAATATCTAGGATATTAGTATAGCCCTTCTAACTTCTCCTTACTAAGGGGCTAGTTATAGGGTCCCTATAGGGGTAGGCGTAGTTTAGTATTAGCTATAAGACCCTCTCTTACTTCTACTTATTATCCTACCCTTATAGTATATCCTATTCTCTCTAAGAGAGGGTATTAGGGGCTATTACTTCCTTATTAGAGTAGTATTTAATAATAAAGTTATATTAAGATAGCCCCTCTACTTACTAGCTCTAGCGCTCTATAAGGTACTCCTTCTTTATAAAGTATTTAAGCCCCTAGTAGTTAGTTAATATCTTAAAAGTAGTTATATTATATAGCTCTACTCTCTATATATATAAGTAAGAAAGAACTACTAGGAGCTCCTTATTATAAATAGGGTAATTATAATCTATAAGTAAGAGCTTCTATAAATAGAACGCTATAGGATACTAGGTACCCTCTAGATTAAATTATAAGAGTACCCCTCTTAGTATAAATCCTAAATGGTTAGTTTTAATAATAATCTTATTTTTTAGATTAAACTAGTAAAGTACTAGCTAGGTATTAAAAAGCTACTTAAGCTATAAAAAAGCTTATTCTTAGTTATCTCCCTAATAGGATATTATATTCTTCCTAATAAGTAGTATAAGTAGTTTAATAATATCTCTATATTCTAGTATAAATATATTATAATAGTTTATAAACCCTAGAAAGCTCTAGACCCCCTTTAGCAAGGTAGGGGGTAACTACTTAGTAATTACCTAGAGTTTCTTAGGGTTATAAGAGAGACCCTCTCCTATTATTATAATAAACCCTATATACTTAACTCTCTTAACTAAGAACTTATACTTTATAGAGTTAAGGTTTAGGCCTATATCTACTAGCCTTTAAAGAACCTCCTAGACCTTCCTCTTATAGTCTTCTCTTATTCTATTAGAGTAAATTAATATATTATTTATATAAATAGTAATAAACTTATTAAAGAAGTCCTATAAGGTATTATTAATATATTACTAGAAGCTAGTAGGGGCGCTAGTTAAGCTAAATAGGTAAACTACTTACTTAAATAACTTATATTTAGTATAGAATATAGTTCCCTCTTAATACTCCTTTACTACTTTTAACTTATAGAAAGCTATTATTATATCTAGCTTAATATATTACTTAGCTATACTTACTTAATATAATATCTAAGAGATTAGTAGGAGCGGGTACTAGTTTTTCTTAGTAATTATATTAAGGGTTTTATAGTTAATATAGAGGCGAATTCCTCTATCTAGCTTCTTTATACAAATTATTAGTACTCTAGTAAGTAAGCTACTAGCTTTAATAAACCCTTATTTAGGAGGTCTTATAAGGTCTTTTTTAATATTAATAGCCCTTCTTATAATATACTATAGAGGGGGCCCTAGGGGAGTAGGAGCTTCCTTCTATTTAGCTCTAATATAAGGTTAATCTAGTAGTTTACCCCTAGTTACCTAGGGGGTAATAGGGAAGCCTTATTAGGGTTAAATAGGTTAGGAAACTCCTTTAAGACTTAGCTTAGTAGATAGTATAATTAATCCTCTTATAGCTTTAGGTTTAAGGCTTTCTTAATATTAGCTAAGCTAATAGCTTATATTAATACCTCTATAATACCCTCCTAGTACTTACCCTATTATCTCGCTAGGTATTAGTAGATTATAGAGAATAAGGGTATATTAAGGAACCTTATAGCTCTTAGTTCCTTTATAAGGGGTATTTCTTCTTAATCCTTTAGGTATAGCCTAACTTATCTACTCCTATATTATACTTAGTAAGCTATAGTATTATAAATAACCTAGTTCTATTCTATCTAAGGGCGCCCTAAGAGAATACTAGGGTCTAGGCTATTAACTATATATATAAAGATATACTAGGTATAACTACTTATTTCTAGGTTAAATACTACTATACCTAGCGTATTACCTAGTAATAGTTTACTAAGTATATACCCCCTTATAGGTTAATATCTCTTCTTAATATATAGAAAGTAAAGGTATTAAGCTAGGGAAAGGTTAATTATTATATAAGTATTACTCCTAATATTTATTAGGATATAAGCTAGATATCTTCTATTAACTCTAACTTAAATAATAATAAGCTTATTATTAGCTAGTTATTCCTATTTATATTCTTTCTAACTTAATATCTCCTCTTTAGTAAGCTCTAGGGCCTAATTTCGCTCTAAAGTTAGTCTTTTTCTAACTCCTTATCTTCTTCTAAGGAGTTAGCTATCACTTAATAGTTATTTATAACCTTAAATTATATTAATTCTTTTTTTAAGGTTTTTACTTTTATAACCCTAGGTAGCTAGTCCTCCTTATTAGGGTAGTACTAGGTAATATAACCTCTAGCTCTATAAGTATAATAAGTATAGAGGTCCCTTATACCCTTCTAAGGCTATTAGTATTATACTAGGGAGGTACCTAAGGAGGACCTAGAGTTTTAATAGTTATAATATCTCGCCTCCTTAACTTATAAGATATATATAGCTCTAGTTATATAAGTATCCCCCTTAGTATTCTTAATAATAAGTCTCTAGTAAGTTACTAGGTAGTTACTAGAGACCTTTTAGCGCTCTACTCTTTATCTAATACTCTAGACCTTTAAGAGCTAGCTATTATAATTAGCTAGTAAGTTAATAGTAATTAGCTAATCCCTTAGCCTAGGAGTAAGAGAGGCCTCTAGAAGTAAGATCTAGACTTAATTAGGCTAGTTTATATTACTTATATTAGCTAGTATTTACTTAAATCTTAGTAAGAAGGTTATTAGGGATTTATTCTCTTTTTATTAGAGGGTTAATAGTTAGGCTATAGCTTATAACTAGATATTTAGGTATTTATATATCTAGTTTAGGTAGGCTATAAAGTCCTTAAGGTTATATTTTCCCCTACCCCCCCCCCCTAGCTCTATAAAAAATAGAAACTACTTACTAGGGTATAATATCTAAGTAGGAGTTAATAAGGTACTATACCTCTATATCTATAGTATAGAACGCCTTATCTATAGTAATCTTATGCCTTATTTATTATACCTAGGTAATATATTCCTTCTATTTATTTAAAAATCTTAGGGGTAGGGGTAGTAGCTTCTAGTATATTATACTAGGTATTATTAATACCTTACTAGTAATACTTATAGGGGTTTATATAGCTATATATTAGCTATTCCCCTACTTAACCTCTTATAACTATTACTAGAGGGACTCTATTACTATTACTAAATTACCTTATAATAGCTTATCTTAAGTTTTAGCTATACTACTATTAACTATCTTACTAACTAATAGGGAGTAGCGCTCGACTTATTATTATTATTATAATAATAAGCTTAAATATATAAGGGGTTAGACCTAGGTTTATTTAATAGGAGGTTACTATAATACTATTTATTTAAGCTAAAGAGGAAAAGGGGAAGTTTTCTTCTCTAATAGAGATTTCGCTAGTCTATAGGGAATAACTAGGTAGGCCCTGGGTAGGCTCCCTAAGGTAGTAAACCTAGGTAGAAGCCTAGGTAGGCTTAACCTAGGCGTAGCCTATAATAACGCCTAAATATAGGTTATTTATATCAATTATATATCAATACTAAATGTTATATATATAGGCTAATTTAGACCCTTTTTGCTAGTTACACACATATATTAATATATTGAGTCTCGCATTATAATCGCTAGCTATACTATTACCTAACATAAGTACTTATTATATAGTTAAAGAAATAGATCTTCTTATTAGGATTTATAATAAGGGAAATAACTAGATAAGTAAATAACATAATATACTCTTTATATAATACTCTCTTCTTAATATATAATATTTTATATTTCTCCTGCTCCTATTAGAGCTATATATACTAAGAGAGATAATAAAAAAATAAAAAGTAAGTATACTATAAGCTATACTAAGGAGTAGCTATTTATTTTAATAACTTATATACTACTTAAAATCTATAGATATCTTATAAAAAAGATAAGTAAGGAGATCTTTTAAAAGTTAAAAGTAGTTCTTAATAATTACCCTATATTATATTTTAAAGTTATATCTACTAGGTCTAGTTCTAGCTAACCTTATCTAACCTTAATAAAGGTATAAATATTATAGTAAGTATTTATTCCTACTAGCTACTAGCTAGAGTCTTATTATATATATAGGGGCTACTAATAAAGAGCTAATAAGAGCTAATAAGGGCTAATAAGAGTAATATAAACTAAACTAAGCTTTATAGACCTATATTTATCTAGATATAAGATAAATTAGCTTAATTCTTTGAAAAGCTAATTGGATTTAAGCTTTTAATATATAGGGGTTTAATAGTAGTAAGAGAGTTCTTCTTCTTAGGCAGGCCTAGCTTCCTAAAAGGTAAAGATTAACCTTCCTAACGGAAGGCATTATAACTAATATAATGAGCTATAGATCCTATAACCACTGTATAGTAATTTTAGGTTTATTTAGAAATTAATAACCCTAGACTTTATTGTATCTATTAAATAGCTTAAGACTTCTTATCTATTTAACTAATTTCTATCCCCCTTAAGTACCTATTCAGCTTTACTTATTATATTTATTATTACTCTTATTTTAACCTTTTAGCTAATACTATTTTTAATACTCTAATTATTTAAATTAATTAGTATAATAAAGCTTAGCTTTCCTAGATAATATTTAAGAAGATCTCTAATAATATTAATTAATACGGTCCACGTAGTGGGCGAAAATACAGGTGAAAACTCTATGAATTTCAAAGGTTTTCTCCTTGAAGGCAATAAGTCCTTTTATAAGGGTTTACCGCGTTTAGGTATATTTAACATATTAAACGCATTAAGCGCCCTGAGGCGAGATAACCGCGCTAAGCGCGTTTAGTATTAATTGCCCGTATAAGAAGAGAAAGGTATTAACCACGATATATAGTATAAAATTTAATTTATACCTCTTATTATAGTAATATACTAATAAGTAGAGCTATACTATTATATATAAATAACCTTAAGTAGCCTTACTTCCTTTCTATTCTATGTATTTTATTATATCCTACTTTAGGCTAAGGGAGTCTTATGCATAGTATTAGCTATCTTTAGGAGGTCGGGGTAGTCCTTATCCTTATTATTAATAACCTCTTTAGCTATAGCTAGGAGTTAGTTAATACTAATACTATAAGTAGCAGCTAGTTAGATATTATCTTAGTATTACTCTAGGAACTAGTAGCAAGCTTTATTACTAACTTTAGGGTATAACTTAGTAACGCTATTATTTTTAATTATAGTAATTAAGGTAGCGAGGGAGGTAATATTAGTATAAAAGCCTTGGAGGTCTATAGTATATTTATACTAAAAGTTAGCTATATCTATAGCCTTAGGGTTATTAAGGTCTAAAAGGGTATAAATAGCGCTAGCGTTATTACTATTAACTATAGCCTAACTAATATATACGTTATCCTTAGTATATATACTAGGAAAGTTATATCGTAGCATCTACTTAACAATAAAGAATAGCACTATAGCGCTAAACTCTAAGTTACTTATAATTTATTTTGTTATAAATAAGTTAAGGGCGCGGATATATATATATAGACTAAGGATAATTAAACTATTCTAGATAAGGGTATATAGAGTAAGGCGTTTAGTATAATAGGTAGTAATAATATTAGTTATATTAAAGAAGTAGATATGCTAAAGGTATATATTAATTACCTCCCATATATTTAGGAACTTTATATAGGAATAGGTAAGGCAGCAGAAGCTAGTAATATAAGTATAGGACTACTAGTTAGTAATAACGGTCTTCTTAATACTAGAGGTAATATTAGGTATCTTAGTAGCGCTAGGCGCGTTAGAGGCGTTAAAGGAGCTAATATTAGAGGAAAGGTTAATATTAGGGCGATTATCTAGACCTATAGCTAACGCTATATACTTAATAGATAACTTAGTAGTAAGGTATTATTTAAGGCTAAGGAAGCCTAGGCTCTCTTATATTAATCCCTTAAGGATAGTTACTATAATAAGCTTAAACTTATTAGTAGCTAACTTAATAAATTAGCCTAGGTTAAGAGTAATAGCGCTAGTATTAATAATATAACCCTTAGAGAGCGCTATAGTTAGGGCGATCTAGGTTTCCTTATATCTGTTAAGTAGGATAGAGATATAGCTAATATATTTACTATAAGCTTATATTCCTTTAATAGCCTTAATAATATCTATTATATTAAGGGTACTAATACTAGTAGCTTGCTTCGTAGGAGTAGCTATCTTATTAGTCTTATTCTAGGTAATAGGAGTTAATCTAGTACTAGTTATATTAATATTAGTAAATAGTTAAGGTTTAATATACCTAGTAGCGTTAGTAGCTTAGTTAAGTTAATTAGTATTAAGGGATTATTTAGGCTAAGTAGCTTTAATAGGTTTATTAGCTTAATTATATTTAGCGCTAATAGGTTTATTATCTCTGCTTAAGGCCTCTCTAAATTTTATAGAAATAGGTAAGCTAGTAGTATTAGTAGTATAATATAGGTTATATTTAAGGGAGTTCTATATAATATTATAGAGAGATAGCTACTTAAGGTTTAAAATAGTATTAAGAAATTAGTAATAGAACTTAATTTAGTTTATAAATAGTAATTAAGTAACGAGGTATATATTAATACCTAGGTAGATAATAAATAAGGTATTAGAAATATTATAACTAGTTTTATAATATTAGCTCTCTTAGTTAAGGGTGCGCTTAAATATTTCTTAGTTATAAATATAATATCCTAGCTTTTTATAAGGGATCTTAATATTAAGTAGGTAGTAGTAAATATAGTTAAGGGTAATATACTTAGCGTCTTTATATTTAGAGCGTTATTTATTTATAATAAAGTAATACCTAGGTATATATAATATAGGTTACTCTAATAGCGCTAAGCGTGTAACAATATAAAGCGTTAGTAAGGGTCCTTAATATCTAGAAGAGGATAATAGTAATATAGGGGATATATATGTATAATAATAATAAAGTAATAGGGTTAAAATATTAACGCTCTTCTGCGAAATATATATATAGAGGGAAAAATACGCTTAATACTAGGTGGGTAAAGGCAATAGTAATAACTAGTAGGGTTACCTAGTAATATAAATTTATCTTATATATATATACTTAAGCGCTAATCTTTCTTATTAGTTAAATAAGAGTAGGGGTCAACCTTATAGCGAGGAGGGTAGTTATATTTATAAAAGTTCTTATAATACTAAGGGTAGAAGGTATTTAAGAGAGAAGGCGCGATAGATATAGTTATTTTTACTAATAAGCTAGATATAAATATTACTATTATTAGAGTAAAGCCCTTAGATATACTAAGTATACTAAATATCTTTATTTTATAATAAGGCCTTAGTTATAATACCCTTTCTAATCTACTTATCTATTTAAGATACCTTAAGTAGTAGGTTCCTTATTTATAATATATATCCTATTATTCTAATAGGTTCTTCTAAGGCCTTCCTCTTAAGCGCCTTAGTAGTCTTTTACTAGGCTCTAATACTAATTTAATACCTTATTAGATAGGTCTTTAAAGCTTATACTTATCTATAGAGCTATTCTATCTCTTATTCTTTATTTTTAAATATAGTAATAAGTTTATCTATATCTATAATATCTTTATCTATCTAAATAATATATATTAGTAAGTAACCTTTCTATTTAACTAGATATTATACTTTTCCTTATATAAGGGTTTAATTCTTAAGAATACTTTTAATCTTAAAATACTTATATACTTTAAGCTAATAAATATTATTATCTTCCTTAATATTAACTAGATCTTAGTAGTTATCTTAATAGTTAAATAGGTTACTACTAGGAGCTAGTATTTAGTATAAGCTAGATAATAAATATAACTAAGTAAATATTTATATTAAGTAGAATATTAAGGCGGTATACTAACTTACTAACGCGTTTAAGGACTTTAAATAGAATATACTAGTAGCTATACTTTAAGTTTAGCTATCCTAGTAGATAATATCCTAATTCTATCTTAAGGTATACCTAATTACCTAGCTTAAAAGTAATAAAACAATATTTTTATTATACTATTCCTTTATATATAGCTAGGCCATAGTAATTAAAAATTTTACTTCTTCCTAGAAGATTTCGCGGTTTGTTTTAGGATTAGTATTACCTAAGATATTTAATATATTATTAGTATTCCTATTATTGGGATAGGATAAGATAGACTTAGCTGCGTAGCTTTTAAAAAGCCCCCTTAGCGCACGGACCTACTGCAGGAAGACTATAGAGTAGAGCGTAGAGGGGAGGAGCGTAGCGGACTTTAGTATTATCTATATATTATTATAATTAATACCTTAATAATTCTATACCTTATTTTCTAGTATTTTCTTAGCGGATCCTCGCCTGATTTAGATATTCTCTTTTAATAAGATCTATAAATTATTTTATATATCTTTTAAGCTTATTTTAAATATTCTTACTTATTTATAGGTAGAGTTATACTATTTATTATCTTTCTAGTTCCTATTAGTTCTAGCCCTTTCTAATAATACCTAGAGGCGGATTCTTTTGCTCTTTTTAATAGCTTTTATAAGCTTCTTAGAGAGTTAGGTGCCTTTGCTATATCTATATATCCCTGCTATTAATATATATATATATATATAATTAATCTATTTTAAATATAATAATAGCTTAGAAATCTATCAATACCGAATAATAATAATATAATTAATAATAAAACATAGTTTAAAAGGGAGAAAGATATTCATAGACCTACCTTAGTTCTAAGGGAAGATTAATAGCTATACTTTCTTATAGAATTAAGGTAGGAATAATATAGACCTTAAAATCCTCCCTTTCTCTCTTTTTAGTACTATTAGTAAGTTCTAGCGAGCATATCCCTCTCCTTACCCCTTATATATTATTATAACTACTATTATTTAACTAGCGAGTTATAGCTAAGGTAGCTAAGATAGCTATATATAATACTAATATAGAGATTAGTAGTCTTACTAAGCTAATATATATAGCGAGATTAACTAGATTAGTAACTAGAGACTAATAAACCCCTTATTATTATAGCCCTAAGTACTAAGAGTAATATACTAACTTTTAAGAGATATTAATATAGTAAAGCTATGAATTCTTCTAAGATAAGAGCGTTATTAAGAAGACCCTTCTATATTTAGTAATAAGACTTAAATTAGATCTATAAGAGCCTAGAGTAATAAGATCGAGGTCGCTAGACCTTTCCTATATTTATTTAGTTATTTAATTTATACTATTTCTTTTTTCATTTTATCTAGAGAAAGTTATAACTACTTACTTTATATTTCTATTTAAAAGATATTATAATAATAACTTTACTTTATTAACTAGAAGACTTTATTACTTCAACTATATAATATTAACTTTAATAATTATAAACCTATAAGTATTATATCTTCTTCTTCCTTAGCTAACTTAAATACTAGATCCTCTTCTAATAAGGGGAAGCAGCCTAAAGAGAGATTTATAGGAGCTTTATTTAGCGAGATATAACCTTATACTATAAGATAGCTAGCCTCTAATAATAGTATAGATAGATCTATAAATCTTACCTTAGGAATAGGGGTAATACTCTCAAGTACTCTATATTCTCCTAAAGGGACTTATACTAATTAGCATATTATAGCCCTTATTAATCTCCTTATAAGATACCCTACTATTATAGTAATAACTCCCTATTTAACTAGAGCGCCTAAGTTCATTAGTACTAATATCTTAGACTTTATTACTAACTATAAGAGCTTTTTAAAGCTTTACTATAAGACTAATAATAATATAAAAAACGAGGTCTATATATATAGCTCTAGTAACTATTAAGATATAATAAAATCTTATATTAGTAAAGCTAAGACCTAGAAGGAAGCTAAGGAGAAGCTTCTATACTAGTTCGGATTTATAGACCTAAAGTCTTATTAGGACCCTAATAAGGATCTTTAGAACCTAGTTATAGGATCTCATATTAAGGATAATAACCCTTCCTAGGTTATAATATTAATTACTACTATTTAATAGCTTTCCTAGAGAGCTATATAGTATAGAGATCTAGAACTTACTAATGCTAAGCTTATTTATATTACTTATCGCTACTTTTTAGAAAGAGCTATAAGAGCTATAGCTTAGAGTCTTAGCTACTAGCCTACTAAGGCTATTTTAAAGTAGTAGGTTATAGTAGAAGATACTCTAATTAAATAATCTACTACCTACTAGGAACCTTAGTAGTTATCTAGCCTTATTAAGCCTAAACTAATAATAACGCTTTAAGTCCTTATAAAGATAATTCTAATAAAGTAGAAAGCTAAATCTAAGGAACCCTCTATAGCCTAGATTACTAGCTTAATTATTAACCCTCTTATAGAAAGCTTTAGAACCTTAAATATTAATAGGGCTAATTATAAGATAGATATCTTAACCCTTATTAAGAGAGTTACTAGCTAAGGAGATAATACTTTTAATTTAAATACTATAGAAGCTACTAAGCCTTATAAATAATAACCTTAGGACTATTTATAGACTTAATACTAGTAATAGTAATACTTTTATTTATAAGCTAGATATAGATACTATTAAGAAAGATATTAGTAATACTAGGGATTTAGAAGAGGTAGAGTAAGAGGAGGCTATAGAGGCTTCTAGTAAGATAGGCTACTATAGTATATACCTTTCTAGGCTATAGGGACCTGCTGGTTTTATAGCGCTATTAACTATATCGTTATTAGCTATATTAAGTATCTTAAGGCTAGCTAGAATAGGATCTATTACTATATGTCGCCCTACTACTTTATTAATACCCTAGATATAAATACTAAGGTTAAGACGGGTATTATTAATAAAGGCTATAGCTAAAAATTAACAGATACCTAAATAACTTTAAAGTATATTCTAATTAATAAGGATACCTTTATATACTACGTAGTTGCTATAAGTAAGTTAGTAGAGAAGTAGTAGCTAAAGCTTTTAGAGGAGGTTGCGAGGGTTATTAGTTATAATACGGCACGCCCTGAGCTATCTATTAGCTTTATAAATTTATTAAAGGATATTATATAATTATATAACTTTATAGACGCTACGTTTTTTAGCTTTAAGCCTAAGAACTAGTATATTAACTTAGTAGAGGATATTACTACTATAAAAAGAGGGAAAGCTAGAGGTTATTATATAGAACCTTATAATACTTATTATTAATAGTTTTCCTAAATAATAGACCTACCCTTAATTTAAGACCCTCTTATTTAAATTACTTAGAGAGTTATAGAGCTACTAGATAATAAGGAGGAAGCTAAAGACGCTATACTACTAGACGCCCCTAAGGAATAAGTTAAGTAGTAGAAGTAGAATAAATAAGATAAGCCTTAGATTTAATATAGTAATTTATAGACTAGCTATACTCTTACTCTAGAGCTATATAATAAGAGAGTTAATAAGAAAGTAGCTATCCCTAAAACCTTTCTTTATTAGAACTAGCTAGATTAAGATAGAATAATCTATAATACTACTAAAGCTATACTTAATACGTATAAGGATAGATATAACTTAAAGGCATACGAGGTCTTTATTCCTACTAATATAACGCTTCTAAATGAATTTAATAAAGTAGGAGCTAGTAATACGGAGCTATAGGAATAGATATATTAATAGACTAATAATAAGAACTATTCTAAAGGCTAAGTAACTTCTATAGCTATCTCTATAGATATACCTAAGGACTCGTAGACTAAAGTAATTTAATTTAACTACTATATAATTAATCCTATCTTTAAAATAGGTATTATAATAGAAGATTAGGATTCTATATTACTTCTACTACTAAGATATATTACTATCCTAGACTTCGTTATAACCTACTAGTAGATTACTATTACCCTTTATAGCCCTATAAATATATTAATTAGAGGGATTATTAATAGTAGCTTTACTATATACCTTATTAGTAAAAGTTATATTAAGCGCCTAGGCTTATAGAGCGATATAATTAAGATAAATATAGGGATCTATAGGATTCCTAATAGAGAATAGAGGACCTAATTTATAGGTATAAATATAAATAACGTTTATATTAATAATAATTAGATTTAAGATATTAGCTTTTTCGTTTTCCCTAAAAATACTTATAATATAGACCTAGTATTAGGAGCTCTTTTTATCTTAAAGACTTAAGTAACGCTAGATTATATATAGAACTAGATTATAGGAGTCCTTTAGTCTAGGAATATTAAGATTAATATCTTATTATTATTCTATATAAGAGACTTAACTACTTACTTCCTAGAACTTATTATTCAAATAGACTACTTTATTTCTTCTTAGTATTAATATACCCTCTTATCTCCTATAGAGGAGGGGAAATAGAGGCTATTACTAATAGATCTAATATAATAATAAGCTTAGACTTTATAGGAGATAATTAGTAAGTTAATAATACTAAGAATAAGAAAGAGCTAAATATAACGCTAGAGAGTATAAGGGCATACTAGGATATTAAAGCGATTTAATAAGCTTTTAAAAGTTCTTATAACTTACTAGACGAGGTTAAGTAATAGTTAGACCTAGATAAGGAAGTTATTACTATTTTTAAAGAGTTTAGATTAATTTTTAATAAAGTCCTAGAAACTATAATCTATAATAAAGTTACCCCTAAGCTTAATAAGATCTATAAAGCGATTATAAGTATAGGGTATATAGTAGGATATAATAGCTATAGTATTAATTATTAATACTATATTCGCAGACCTAAGAAAAGATTAATAAAGAAGAAAGTACCTAAGAGGAAGTATAAGTTAGTATATTAGAGAGGTATTAAAGTTATTATAGCTATAAATACTACTTTCTCCTATAATAATTATGAACCTATACTAATAACGTTTATATTACTAATAGAAGATATTAATATAATATATAAGACGAAAGATAAGAAGATATAACCTATTAATAATACTAAACTAGATAGCCTAACCCTAGATAGAGACCTAGAGTAAACGTTAAAAGCATAGGTAAGAGCTAAGGAGAATATAATACTAGATCCTAATACCCTATTAATAAGCCTAGTTATACTAAAGTTTTTAATAATTAAGTAAGGAATAAGGCTTATAAGGGCTTAATAAGAAGCTATCCTAAAGACTATTAATTATCTATAGCCTAAAGAAAAGAAACTCCTTTTAGCTATTTTTATTATAAGAGAGAAGACTTTAGCCTAGGAATTTAAGTATTATAGCTTTATATACCTCTCTATTATACCTCTATAGATAATTTAAATAGTACTATATAAAGCGTAGTAAGAAAAAGGAATCCTAATATTAAGAGGACTAGAGTAGGATATTATTATAATTCTAAAGGATAGACTAAAGAAGGGAATCCTTAAGTAACGTTATATAGCTTATTATAATCTATTCTTCCTTATATAAAAGAAAGATAGTAAGATAAGGCTTATTAACTTAGTAACTAAGATAAATAGAGTTATAATATAAGACGTAGCGCTACCCCCTTTAGTAGATGATTTTTTAAAAGACTTCGCTATATATTAACTATTATTACTACTAGACTTCTTCTTAGGATATAACTAAGTCCCCTTAGACCCTATAAGTAGAGACTTAATAATAGTTATATTACCTATTAGACTACTATAGATATATATATTACCTTAAGGAGTAATAAACTTAGTTACTTAGTTTATATAGGTTATAATTAGGATCCTATATAACCTTTTTCCTAGCTATTATAAAGCCTTCCTTAATAATATCCCTATTAAAAGACCGACTTTATAATATAATTAAGAAGAAATTAAGTCTTATCTAGGGATTTATAGATTTATTTTAAAATACTTATAGAATATTAATAAGGTCCTAGTTAATTTAGAGCTAGTAGAGTATATAGTAATAGTAGTTAAGTTATAATAAGCCTAGGAAGTAGTAATAAGTATTAGCTATATTTATAGTACTAATAAGTATTATCTAGAGGAAGTAAAGATAGTTAAGATCTATAAATAAGCTACTTATACTAATTTAATAGAGTTAAGGGCTTTCCTTAGGATTATATTATTCTATAGATCCTAGGTAAAGGACTACTCTATTATTATAAAGCTACTTACTAACTTACTTAAGGAGGATATATCTTTTAACTAGGAGGAGAAGTAGTAGATAGCTATAAATACCTTAAAGGTAATACTTATAAGAGCCCTAATCCTTATTATTATAACCTATAGCCCTAGAGGAGGAGATATCTACCTTATAGTTAATACTAGTAATATAGGATAGGGCGGAATCCTAGGATAATTTATTAATAACTAGTATATAATCTCTCGCTTTAAGAGTAGTACTTAGTTAGAACCTAAGCTATTATATAATACTAGGAAGAAGGAACTATATAGTATTCTAAAGGCTTTAAAGAGGGTATATAACTATTTATATAGATAATACTTTATCCTAGAGATAGATACTTAGATATTAGTTATATAACTTAATAGAGTAGCTATAAACCTCTTAGGAGCCCTTATTATTCACTAGATTATATAGATTCGAATATTTAACTTTAAAATATAATATATCTATAGTACTTAGAATATAATAGGAAATAGCTTATTATAAAATCCTCAGGGATTTTCTAATACTATTAATAAAGAAGCTAAGGGGGAGATTAACTCCTAGATCGATTTATAGATCTTCTTTATAGATATAGAAGCTAGTTCCTTCTTTAATTAAGCTTAATATTATAGTAATAAGTAATATATAAAGGATATCCTAGTAGGAAATACAGAGGTTATTAATAATATAATAAATATCTTAGAGATACTTCTTAATAATATATAGACCTATTTAATATATTCTTAATAAATCGCTTACTATTTAATAATATAGAGACGCCCTCTAGGAATTTAACTAGTAAGGTATTATAACTTTAAGACTAGAGTATTAGATTATTATATTTAGAACTACCTACGTTTTATTAGATTAATAAATTAAAAACTAATATTATAATAAGTTATTAATAATCCTAAGTAGTAGAAGAAGCTAATCATAAAGGCTTATAAAGAGAGTAGTTATTAAGATAAGTAAGCTATAGCTAGAAGACTATCTAATTACTATTTCTAAGCTAGTATATATATAGAGATTAGTAAATCCCTAAAAGAGTACCCTAATTACTAAAAGAGGAGAGCTTAATATATAGATAATATAAGGACCTATAGCTCTCTAAAGGGACTACCCTTTAGGATCTCATTAGATATATAGAGAATAGATAAGTAATACCTCGTTACGGTAAGGGATTCACTAATAGGATAGCCTAAAGCCTACTAGCTTAAGAGAGCAACTTTAGCTAAGATCGCTAAGTTTATCTAAGAAGAGGTTATTTATTACTATAGATTATATAGCGAACTCTTTATTAATAGAAGCCTAGAGAATAAGAATACTATTATTAAGTTTAATAAGAAATATAATTTAAAGTGGAAAGTAATATCTATATATAACCTAAGGGCTAATAGAGTAGTTAAAACTAGTATTTAGCTAATTACTTATATATTATTAATATAGACTTGAGGATAGAGAGATATCAACTCTTAACTATACCTTCCCGCAACCCTATTTATAAACTAATTAAGTATTTATACTTTAAATAGCTTTAGCTCTTTCTATTTATTATATAGGTTCAAGCTTATTAGTCCTATTAAGACCCTAATACTAACCTAGAGGGTTATTAATTAGGATTGAGTAATAATAATAAAGGAGGAGGTTTAAATATATCTATAAGCCTTCCTATAACTTAATAAGGATAGGAAATAAGCTAAAAGGATAATTAATAGTTAATATAAGAAAACTATAGAATATTATAATAGTTAATATAAGAGGATTATAAAGAAGGAGAGGTTAGAGGTAGGTAATTTAGTACTAGTATTTAATATTAAGGGTTCTATTAATAAATTATCTATTAAAAAGCTTAACTACTAATAATAACGCCCCTTCTATATCCTATTATAGGCCTCTGGCCACTGCATAGTGATTTTACCTGCTTAAGTGCAACAGACCTTCTAACTCCGCGCCTCCTAATAATATATAGCCTTCGGTTATATAATCCTCTCCTAACTATAGCTATACTTATACGT
>JAVHLU010001594.1:0-28034 GCA_036785755.1 Colletotrichum ledebouriae
AATTAAAGTAAATATTATATAAATAGGTCTATAAAGCTAAAGTCGAAGCGTATCTAGGTATAAAAATTAATATAATCCTTTTTATAAATATCCTTCTTTTTCTCTTTAGTAGTAAATAATATAATATTAATAATAATCTTTTCTAAGAAGAGGAGGGGGGGGGGGAGGGGGGTAAGAAGGGTCTACTAATATTCTCCCTAGGGGGCTAATAATTATAATTTTAATACCTTCTTTTCTCCTTCTCTTTTTCTGTCTTATCTTTAGATTATTAATCTTATATTTATTTAGTAAGAGGGGTTTTTAGTATTATTATTAAAAGGTTAAGGGCTTTATACTTCTATAGGCTTAATAACCCTATTATAATTATTAATAGATATTAAAGCTATTTAAGCTATTATTATATTAAATAATAGCGAGGAGGTATATTTAAATAAATAGGGTGTTATTAATATTATTCCTTACTCCTATTCTTAAAGTTTAGTAATAATATCTCTAGAATCTTAGACTAATAAACTAAGAGATAAAAGAAAAAGAAAATAAAAGGAAATAGGTTTATAAATTATTAATCAAAATAAGCTATAACAAAGGATATCTTATATATCCCCTAGATCTTTTATCTTAATATATTCTTTATCCGTTTCTTTTATTATCTTAGGAATCTTAATAACTAGCTATTATTTAGCTTTTAAAGTTTTAATTACTTTCTTTTAAATCTTTTAAATATTATTTTAATTTTATTATTAATTATAATAAATCCCCCTCTTTCTCCTAATTACTTTCCCTAAGTTTCATAAGCCCCTCCTCCTCTTTCCTAGGTATATAGTAATTATACCTTTTATTCTTTCGCGCTAAGAAGACTTTTATTAGATCTTTCTCTAAATTAGATTTATAAATATCTAGGTTACTTAGTTCTTAATACCCTTTAGGAGCTTATATAAATTTATCATATTAATTCCTATTAAGTATCTTTTTAATAACCTTATGACTTATTAATATTACTAATTAATATAATAGAGCGTTTAGAGCTTATAAGAAGATATAGAAGGGGTTTTATTATTAGTAATCTAGTTTCTTAATAGATAATTGATTAATAAAACCCTTAATATAAAATACTAGTACTAAATTACTTACCTCTAGCCTCTCCTTCCTTATAATCCTCTTATATTAACTATTATAATATTTTATAGTTTTCTTATGTTAACTATTAATTATCCTTTTAGCTTACTCCCTATTCTTATTAAGTTATAAGAAGGCTTATAGATATATTTAAACCTCCTCTTCTTTTATTATTCTTAAATTCTAATTAAGAACCCTCTAAGTTAGTATTATAGTTTTAATAGGAGTAATAGGTTTAAATCTACATAAAAAATAGAAAAGGCTAATACTAATTAAAGTATAGATACTTAATTAGTTTATAAATAGGGTAATAGGAAGGTATAATTAAGGTTTAATATCTCTCTCTCCTCTAGTCTATATTAATAATATATAAGTAATTAGCTAATAATTAGCTTTAATTACTCTATTAGCCCTTAGGTTATATATAGATATTACTTTCCTCCTTATACTAGACTTCTTATTAAACTTAATAATAATATCCTTATTCTCTAGGCTTCTATTAATAATAAGTTTATTATATAATTTATAGTAGTAAATAATCTCTTCTTAGATAAACTTAGTAATCTTAGCTAAGGTTACTCTCTTAAGCTAGTAGGCTTTAAGCTATCCTATTAGTAGATCCCTTATTTTAATAAGGTACTACTTACCTATACTCTATATATCTAATAAGATCCTTATAAAAGGTAGTCCCTTTAGGGAGCTATAGGTTCTTATATTATCTATATATTAAGCTCTCTTCTTTTAATAATTAGAGTAACTTCTTAGGAATTTACTAATCTCTATATATATACTAGCTTATATATAGTAATTAGATAGTCTTCTAGTTATAGCTTATTTACTTTAATAACTACTCTCTTTTATAAGCTCTTATAATTAGCTTCTTCCTCTATTTAGGATTATTAATAACTTATTATAATATTAGCTTTTAATTTATTAATTTATTACAAATAAGTAGTTCTAAGTATAATAATTTAATACTTTAGTCTTAAAGTTATAATACCTTATTAGTTAAATCCCTAGAGGGTATCTCTATATTATTAAATAGTAAGCGATACATTAAGAATATACTAAGTAGGTTTATAAATTATTAAGAAGTATATCTAGGATATTTATTATATTACTAATAACCTCTATATTCCCTACTAGGACCTCCTCTATATATTACTTATTATTATAATATTAAGCTTAATTAAAAAAGGGCCTAGCTTTTATATCTATAAAAAAGATCTATAAATTAATCTGGGAGTTAATCTCCCCTTCTATATCTTTATTAATAATATTAGAGGGACCCTAGGGTTTTTATAATAAGCTATCTACTATTATATTCTAAGTATTATAAATATATTATACTTTAAAGTTAAATATTTAAATCTATATCATCTAATAAATAATAAGGGCTCCTAGGAGGTTTATAGCTACTCTATGAAGTTATATAACTAATATCTAAGTATTTATTTCTAGGATAAAGCTTTATCTATATAAATAGTTATATACCCTTTTTAAAGCTTTTAGAATATTATATAATTCCTTCTTCTTAATATTATCTAACAGCTCTAGTTCTAACTAAGTATTACTCTTAAAATATAAAATTATATACTAATTATTAATAAATTATTCTGCCCTATCTTATATTACTAGTATTAACTATAAAGTAGATATCTCCTCCTCTAGGGCTATAGTTTAGAATAATAAGGATTAGGGTTCTTATAAGTATTATCTTTAAGATACCTATAGCTATTTATTACTTCTCCTCTTACTTAAATAAGGTATCCTTCTTAAGTAAGTTAATAAATAGCTTTATAATAGTAAAGTAGTCCTTTATTTAGGATCTATAAAACGTTATAATCCTATAGAAAGCCCTTAACTCTATTAAATTAGTATAAGTAGCTTATTTATAAATCTTAATTATCTTTACTTCTTTTAAATAACGCTTATTAGTATTATAAATATAGCTAATAATTATTAATACTTCCTAAGACTATTATAACTTAACTATTACTATTATATACTCCGCTAGCTCTAAATTAACTAGGACCTTATTAATATTCTATAAATATTCTAAAATAAATTTATAAATCCCTAGATAAGACTTAATCTCTTCTTTATAATATTATAAAGTTACTCTTTTAATAGTAATATTATTAAGAAAGGCTTTATATTAGCTAGGGATAAGTTTATAGGATTCTAATTATAACCTATATAAACTAAGTAACTAAGTTTATTACTCCTTAAGGTAATATATATATCTATAATAATCTAATAGGTAATATAAATATTATTAAGTCTCTACTTATAGGGTCTAAGGGGACTTAGTTATATCCTAAGAAGAAGTCTAATAGTAATAATAATTAATATATAGTAAAGTCTTCTAAAAAGAACTATCTACTAAAGGGGGTAGTATTATATCTTATATTATAATTATATTTATCTTAGTTACTAAGTTAATAATACTTATCTTATTATCTTTCTTATATATAAAGAAGAATAGATAATAATAAGTTATATAACTTTACTTAAGGATTCCCTTCTTTAGTCTATCCTTTAGAATTATAATACTATCCTACTCTAGTCCTCTTAATATTAGGATTCCTTTTAATTACTATATCTTATATAGTATTATTTAAATTATTTATAAAGATATAATAGAAGGGTATATAGAGCTATAATACTTAAGTTCCTAGGCTAAAGTCTTCTCCCTTATAATAAGAATAGCTAAAAGGAGCTTCTTTTCTTTAGGCTATAGATAATAAATAGTTTTTAAGATAGCCTCTTATTAAGCTCTGATAAGCTTTATTTATTATTTAATAATTAAAAACTTTAATATACCTAGGCTTATAAATAGGGCGCTAGGATCTAATACTATATTCTGCTTAGCCTTTACTTATACCTTTAACCTCTATTCTAGGTCTCTATCTAAGGGTTAAACTATTTAATATAGTATTATTAATAGGTTAAGTCTTCTTATCCTTCGTCTAATATATTATACTAATATCTTCTATTAGTAATATAGATATTATTAGTATAAATTTATAATTATTATAAGAGAAAGTAGTATTAATAGCTATAATAACTTTAATCCCTCTCTAATATACTAACTTATACTTCCTCCTAAGTATTCTCTTCTTTAATATTCTATTCGTAGCCTTATAAGTATAGTATTAATAATTAATACTATAGCTATTATATCCTATTATATACCCATACTTATAATCGCTTTATAGATATTATTAAGCTTAGGGGTAACTTTATTATAGATTATAATCTCTAGGATTTTAGTAAAGGTTAATCTAAACTCTTTAAAAATAGGAATACCTTCTTTATCTAGGTCTAATTATTACTTAATCTTATCTAGTAGGTTATAAGAGCTTTTAAAAGCTTATTAAATTACTTTAATATCCTAATATATTTTTATGCTCCTCAATATTATATCTAGCTCTTCTTTACCCTTAGTATTATTAACCTATTAATTATTTCTTATAAAGTCTAAGCTTATTATTATATTAGATCTTGTTACGGGTTACGCCCGGGTTAAGCCTACCTAGGCGCCTGCCTAGGTTTACTGCCTTAAGGAGCTACCTAGGGCCTGCCCGGGGCCTACCTAGTTATTCCCTATAGACTAGGGAAATCTCTACTAGAGAGGGAAACTTCCCCTTTTCTTTTTTAGCTTAAATAAATAATATTATAGTAACTTCCTCTTAAATAAACTTAGGTCAACCCCTTATATATTTAGGCTTATTATTATAATAGTAATAATAAGTCGAGCGCTATTCCCTATCAGTTAGTAAAATAGTTAATAATAATATAGCTAAAACTTAAGATAAGCTATTATAAGCTAATTTAGTAGTAGTAATAGAGTCCCTCTAGTAATAGTTATACGAGGTTAAGCAGGGGAATAGCTAATATATAGCTATATAGACCCTTATAAGTATTACTAGTAAGGTACTAGTAATACTTAGTATAATACGCTAGAAGCTACTACCCCTACTCCTAAGGTTTTTAGATAAGTAAAAAGAATATACTACCTAAGTATAATAAATAAGGCATAAGATTACTATAGATAAGGCGTTCTATACTATAGATATAGAGGTATAGTACCCTATTAACTCCTACTTAGATATTATAGCCTAGTAAGTAGTCTTAACCTTCTATAAAACTAGGGGGGGTAGGGGAAAATATAACCCTAAGGATTTTATAGCCTACCTAGAATAGATATATAAAAGCTTAAATATCTAGTTATAAGCTATAGGTTAATTATAAACCCTCTAGTAGAAAGGGAATAAATCCCTAGCGACCTTCTTACTAAGATTTAAGTAGACACTAGCTAATATAAGTAATATAAACTAGCTTAATTAAATCTAGATCTTACTTCTAGAGGCCTCCCTTACCCCTAGGCTAAGGGATTAGCTAATTATTATTAACTTATTAACTAATTATAATAGCTAGCTCTTAAAAGTCTAGAGTATTATATAGAAAGTAGAGCGCTAGAAGGTCTCTAGTAATTACTTAATAACCTACTAGAGGCCTATTACTAAGGATACTAAGGGGTATACCTATATAACTAGAGCTATATATATCTTATAAGTTAAGGAGGTAAGATATTATAACTATTAAAACTCTAGGTCCTCCTTAGGTACCTCCCTAGTATAATACTAATAGCTTTAGAAGGGTATAAGGGACCCCTATACCTATTATACTTATAGAGCTAGAGGTTATATTACCTAGCGCTACTCTAATAAGGAGGACTAGCTACCTAGGGCTATAAAGGTAAAGATACTAAAGGAAGAACTAGTATATTATAAGGTTATAAATAATTACTAAGTAATAACTAACTCCTTAGAAGAAGATAAGAAGTTAGGAAAAGATTAACTCTAGAGCGAGATTAGGCCTTAGAGCTTATTAAGGAGGAGATATTAAATTAAGAAGAATATAAATAGGAATAACTAGCTAATAATAAGCTTATTATTATTTAAGTTAGAGTTTATAGAGGATATCTAGCTTATACCCTAGTAAATACTAGGAGTAATACTTATATAATAATTAACCTTTCCCTAGCTTAATACCTCTACTTTCTATATATTAAGAATAGATACTAACTTATAAGAGGGTATATACTTAGTAGATTATTACTTAGTAATATACTAGGTATAGTAGTATTTTACTTAGAAATAAGTAGTTATACCTAGTATATCTTTATATATATAATTAATAGCCTAGACCTTAATATCCTCTTAGAGCGCCTTTAGATAGAATAGAGCTAGGGTATTTATAATACTATAGCTTACTAAGTATAGTTTAAGAGGGAATAAGTTAGGCTATACCTAAAGGACTAAGAAGGAATACCCCTTATAAAAGAAATAAGGGCTATAAGGTTTATTAATATACCCTTATTCTCTATAATCTACTAATATCTAGCGAGATAATAGGGTAAGTATTAGGAAGGTATTATAGAGGTACTAATATAAGCTATTAGCTTAGCTAATATTAAGAAAGCCTTAAACCTAAAACTAAAGGAGGATTAATAATACTATTTATTAAGCTAGGTCTTAAGGGAGTTTCCTAACCTATTTAACCCTAATAAAGCTTATCTACTACCCCCTAGGTAGCTAGGAGTAGATTACTAAATTAACCTTATACTAGGACTAGATAGGAGGGGGCTATTACTCCCCTAGAGCCCCTTTTATAATATATTAAGAGAAAAGCTATTACTATTAGAAAAGACCCTATAAGACCTCCTAGATAAGGGGTTTATTAAGGCTAGTAGCTTACCTATTAAGGTATTAGTACTCTTTATAAGGAAGCTAGGTAGGGGAATTCGCTTTTATATTAACTATAGGGCCCTTAATATAATTACTAAGAAAGACTACTACCCCCTCCTACTAATCTCTAAGATATTATATTATATAAGTATAGCTAAATAGTATATTAAGCTAGATATAATAATAGCCTTCTATAAGTTATAAGTAATAGAGAAGTACTAAGAGAGAATTATATTTTATACCTAGTATAAGTTATTTAAATAAGTAGTTTACTTATTTAGTCTAACTAGCACCCCTACTAGCTTCTAGTAATATATTAATAATACCCTATAGGACTTCTTTAATAACTTTATTACTACTTATATAAATAATATATTAATTTAGTCTAATAGAATAAGAGAAGATTATAAAAAGAAGGTCTAGGAGGTCCTCTAGAGGCTGGTAGATATAAGCTTAAACCTTAACCCTATAAAATCTAAGTTCTTAGTTAAGAGGGTTAAGTATATAGGGTATATTATAATAGTAGGAGAGGGTCTCTCTTATAACCCTAAGAAACTCTAGGTAATTACTAAGTAGTTACCCCCTACCTCCCTAAAGGGGGTCTAAACCTTCCTAGGGTTTATAAACTATTATAATATATTTATATTAGAATATAGGTATATTATTAGACTATTTATACTACTTACTAGGAAGAATATAACGTTCTAATAGGGAGATAACTAAGAATAAGCTTTCTTATAGCTTAGATAGCTTTTTAATACCTAGCTAGTACTCTACTAGTTTAATCTAGAAGATAAGATTATTATTAAAACTAACTATTTAAGATTTATACTTAGAGAGGTGCTCTTATAAGTTTACCTAGAGGATACCTAGTATCCTATAGCGTTCTACTTATAGAAGCTCTCGCTTATAGAGTATAACTACCCTATTTATAATAAGAAGCTTCTAATAATCCTTTCTTCCTTATATATATAGAGAGCGGAGCTATATAATATAACTACCTTTAAGGTACTAACTAAGTACTAGGGGCTTAAATACTTTATAAAGAAGTAGCACCTTATAGAGCGCTAAAGCTAGTAAATAGAAGAGCTATCTTAGTATAATTCTACTATTAAATACTACCCTAATAAGGAAGTAGTAGCCCCTAATACCCTCTCTTAGAGAGAGTATAATATATTATAAGAGTAAGATAATAAGTAGAAGTAGGGGAGGGTCTTATAGCTAATACTAGACTACGCCTACCCCTATAAAGACTCTATAGTTAGCCCCCTAGTAAGGAGAAGTTAGAAGGGCTATATTAATATCCTAGATATTATAATCTTTAATAATAACCCTAAACTATAAGTATTATAGCTAGAAACTATATAGAAGGATATAATATATAAAGCTATATATTATATAATTACTTACTAGCTTTAAAGCTTCCTACTAGATATAAAAGCTAAGGTCTAAATTAATAAGTATAATATTAATAATAAGAGGAGGCTAATATTTAAGAGGAGGCTATAGGTACTTAGTAGGGAGAATAATAATAACCTACTAGGGGAGCTCTATATAAAGATTATTTAATAGAGCTATAACTTAGGTATAACTACCTACCTAGGCTATAATAATATACTAGAAATAGTAAGCTAGTAGTTCTATTAGCTAGGATAATTATAAATAATATAAAGATTTATAAGGAACTATAATATCTATAGAGAGATATATATCTAGAGGTAAGCTACGAGGGGCTTCTTAAAGCCCCTATTAGTACCTACCTAGTTATACTTAAACCTCTTAACAGACTTTATTATAAACTTACTACTTATAAAGGATAATACTAGCTAATACTTATAGGTTATAATAAATAAGCTAGGTAAATTAGTAATATTAGAGGAAAAAGGTATTATAGAGGTAAAAGCTTATACCTACTAGTTCCTTACCTCCTACTTCTAGTTCTATAGGTTCCTATATAATATTATTAGTAATTAAGGGTTTAGCTAAGTAAGCTACTTCTAGGCTAAATTCTACTACCTTATTAATATAAAGAGGCTATTAAGTACTATATACTACCTATAGACTAATAGTAATACTAAGAGGTAAAACTAGGAGATATAAGCTATTTTATAGGTATTTATAACCTAGATATAGGATAACTAGGGGTAGCTCCTACCTATTACCTAGCTAGCGCTTTATAATAAGGTTAGTAATATAACTAGGCTCTTGCTATTCTTCTTTAAATATAGGTACTATACTAACCCTATACTTATAGTAGATAATATAATAGAGGAGGCCCCCTCTAGGGATATAGTAGCTACCCTCCTAGTAATAAGACTATATAAAGTAGTAGACCTTATCTAAATAAGTATTATAACTACTTAATAATATAGTGAGGTGAATATAAACTAGTATAAGATACCTATAGAGGAGTACTAGGTAAGTAAGAAGGTTTAGCTTTTAATAGCTAATTATAAGGGCCCTAGGCTTAGTAAAAAGCTATTATAGCTATATTATAAATATACTATAGTAGGAGTCCTAAGCCTATATATTATTAAGTTAGATATACCTAGTAATATCTACCTAAGGTTCTATATAAACCTCCTCTAGAGGGTACTAGAGGACCCCTTACTTATATAAATAAGGATAGACCCCTAGCTACTAGTAATTATAGCTAATAATAGTAAATTTGAGTAATATATAGAGGAGATATATATAGTATAATAAAAAGTAGTTAGGTGAGAGTAGAGGCGTGAGGTCCTAGTTAAGTAGGAAGGGTATATAGAGCCTACCTAGGAACCTATAGAGGCTATTATAGAGATTACTATAGTAAATAGGTATAATGCCCTATATAGGCTAGTTATAAATAATAATAATAACCTAGCCTATACCTAGGGGGGGACTAGCTAAGAGAGGGGATAGTATTATAAGCTATGCCTAGGTTAAGCTTATATAGGCTTCTACCTAGGTTTATTACTTTAAGGAGCTACCTAAGGCTTACCTAAAGCCTACCTAGTTATTCCCTATAGACTAGTGAAATCTCTACTAGAGAAGAAAACTTCCCCTTTTCCTCTTCAGCTTAAATAAATAGTATTATAGCGACCTCCTATTAAATAAACTTAGGTCTAACCCCTTATAGATCTATTAGTAGTAACCTCTCTTTCCCTTCTTTTATAAGAGATAAGAGGGTATATTAATACTAAGAAGAAATAAAGTAGTCTATCTTAGTAATAATTTCTAAGAGGTAAGTAGTTAAATCTCTTATATACAATAATAATAAGATATTAATATTAATATTCCTAGACTAAAGGATTCTAATAATTTAGTTTTATATATAATCTAATATTATCTAAGTCTTTAAGATAAAGAGAGCTCGTAGTATTAGATCCTTATTATAAGTATTTTTAGGGAAAATAAAAAAGCTAATATCTTAAATCTAATTACTACTAATATAAATATTATTTATAATTATACTTTTAAATTAGGTCCTCTACTCTCTATTAGTAATCCCGCGGATCCCTATATTTAGTTTAACTATATTACTCTATAAGCCTAGATACTTAATATAACTTTTACTAATAAGGTTAATAGCTAAGCTACTATTAATAATCCCTCTAATTACTATATTTATAGGGCTATAAAGAGTAATAAAAATCTACTAGTAAGTTATAATAAAGTCTAAGATAATAATATACCTTAGTAATAGAAGTAATATAAAATCCTAATTTTCTATTATAATACCTATTTTAAAGATAGGATTAGGCCTCTAGCCACTACATAGTGATTTTACCTACTTAAGTGCAATAGACCTTCTAACTCCGCGCCTCCTAATAATATATAGCCTTCGTTCACGTGATTATAACTCTCCTAACTATAGCTACACTTATATATACCTATAGCCTCACGATCTTTAACTTTATATTAATAATAACGTGGTTTTTAATTATTTAATAGACTATAAAACTATTAACTTTTCCTCTTACGCACTACCTACGCTACTAATACCGCTTCTATTACCGCTTTATCCGCTAGAGGTTATTACTATCTTTACTATACCGTTATTAGCAACGCTCCCTCTATATTATAGTTAGCGCAAGCTATACTTACTAATAAGCCCTAATAGGCCTAGGCTGCCTAGGCTGCCTCTACCTTAGTAATATAGAGGACTTGCTCGAAGAAGAGCTACTCTATAGGGTATATAATAACCTACTAAACTTCTATTACTAAGCTTACTTACTTAGCTCTAATACTATTATACCTTATAGCGTCTCCTATAGGGTTATTAAGGTAAGCCCTCTTAAGGGCTATATTAATAATATACTCTTTATATATAGCAGAGTAGTTAATAAAGGAGCAGGTTTTATTAATTATATTAAGGCTAAACTCTCTAGCGATCCCCTCTATATTATTTATACTAAAAGGTATACCTTACTTAGGTTTAGTATATTTATATATAGGGTTTAGTACTAATATAGTTAAGGGATAAGGATAAGGAAGAGGGAGAGGTATAAGGCCCTACTTATAGAGCTTCTTATATTTCTAGCTATAAGAACCTCTTAGGAAAGACCTCTTTAGTTAAAGAGTTACCTCTTATATAGTAGTATTCGTAGTACCCTGCTAGAAGGTTAACCTTTTGGGTTAAGGAGTTATCTTATATAGTAGCCTTTACCTTACTAGAAGGTTTAGCGAGGGCGTTTATAGGCCACGAGAGCCTTAGTAGCCCGTTTAGCTCTAATATAATTAGTCCTAGTATAGCGCGTATCCGACTTTATATAAGGGTTTACTTATAAGTAGTAGGAATATATAGGGATCTTATATTATTTTCCTTAACTAGTAGAGGTTATAGGTTAGAATACCCGCATAGTATTTCCCGAATTATGTTTACGAACTAGGGGAATTTATTATAGTCTTTTTGCGAAGGGGCTGCGGCGTAATTCCGAACTCAATAAGTACTCTAGTAGAGTAAGGAGTTATTACTATAATAATAAGGTATCTTATAAGGAGATTAGTAAGAGCTATAATATCTTAATTAATATAAATCCCTTTAGAAGAATATAGAGTCCTTAAGGGTATTACCCCTATCCCTAAGGTAAGATTTATAAATCTATTTATATTATTATTAGAAGCTAGCTACCCTATAGTATGAGGTTATATCTTATTAAATAAAGCTCTTATAAATCTCTCTTTAAGCTACTTCCTCTTATTAAAAGAGGATCTAGTATCTAAATCAGCTAAGGAAGAGGAAGATATAATACTTATAAGTTTATAAATATTAAAATTAATATTATATAATTAAAGTAATAAAATCTTTTAGTTAATAAAGTAAAGTTATTATTATAATATCTTCTAAAAAGAAAAACAAGATAAGTAGGTATAACTCTTTTTCTTTTAAAGAAAAAGAAATAGTATAAACTAAACAACTAAATAAATATAAGAAAGGCTTACTAATCTTAATCTTATTACTCTAAGCTCTTATAGATCTACTTTAAGTCTTATTACCTAATATAGAAAGGTTTTCGTAATAAAGCTCTTATCTTAGAAGAATTTATAGCTTTATTATATTAATATCTCTTAAAAGTTAGTATATTACTTTAAATACTTAAGGCTATAATAATTAAGGGTTTATTAGTCTCTAGTTACTAATCTAGTTAATCTCGCTATACTTATCAGCTTAGTAAGACTAATAATCGCTATATTAGTCTTATATATAGCTATCTTAGCTACCTTAGCTATACCTTGCTAGTTAGATAATAGTAGTTATAATAATATATAAAGGGTAAGGAAAGGGATATACTCGCTAGAACCTACTAATAGCATAGAAAAAAAGGGGAAAGGGAGGATTTTAAGGTCTATGTTATTCCTACCTTAATTCTGTAAGAAAGCATAGCTATTACTATTCCCTTAGAACTAAGGTAGGTCTATAATTATCTTCCTCTCTTCTAAACTACGTTTATTATTAATTATATCGTTATTATTTATTATTTATAGATTTCTTTTAAGGCTATTATTATATTTAAAGTAGATTGTATAAGATATTATATAAATATCCCATAAACCCCTATATAAACAAGACCTACAAAATACATAATAAATAATAATACTTAATAATATACTATATAATACAGCACGGTATATTACAGTCCTAATAATACTGTCTATACTATAGATCGAAAGGTCTAGAAAGTCCTAGAAAGCCTTATCTTTAATATACTTTCTAGCTAAGAACTAAAAGGGTTTAAGCTATAACTTGAATATATAACTAAGCCTTAATAGGCTAAATACCTACGCAATCTACTGCATAGGCTATTGCGTAAGTAATTACGTAATAGAATCCTCTAGAAGGGCTAGAATAAGTATAAATAACTCCTCTCTCCCCTACCTAGCTAGTTACTAGCTAATAAGCTGAAATAATACTTCTGTTATATACTTATTATTACCTAAGCTACCTAGCTAATTACGTTATACGATTACATAACCTAAGAGGTTATAAGCCCAGCTCTAGCTAAGTATACTCTACCTATTATTATACGGGATATACTAAAGAAAGAATCTAGGAAATAAATCCGAGAAACCTCTAAATAATACCGAGGAATATCCGAGAAATATCCGAGAAATTCTTGATACCTTAGAGATTTACTCTCTATAAAAAGGATTTTTTCCCTTAATACCTTAGAGGTCTATTCTCTATATAAAGAGGATTATTCCTTAATACTTTAGAGATTAAATAAAGACCTAATATTCTAGGGATTTACTCCCTTATAATATCCTAGGGATTTACTCCCTAATATCCAAGGGATTTATTCCCTATAAAAATAAGAATTTTATTCCCTATTACCTTAGAGATTTATCTCTTATAATACTAGAGATTTTCTCTTATAACCCTAGAGATTTATCTATTATAAAACAAGAAGATTTATTACTTATAAAACAAGAGATTTGTCTCTTATAAAAAGAAATAAGGGATTTATCCTCTATAATATTAGAAAAGATCTATATCTTACGGGCTTATTCCCCATTATACTAGAGATTTATATACTCTAGAAATATCTTAATATCTTAAGGAATTATTCCTTACTCTCTTAGGGATTTATTTCCTACATAACCCTAGGAATTTACTTCCTAGAATACTAGGAATCTATTTCCGAGAATACTAGGAATCTATTTCCTATAATACTAGGAATTTATTTCCTATAATACTAGGAATCTATTTTCTTAGTACTAGAGATTTACTCTCTATAATAAGGATTTCTATCTTTTATAACTATAATAATCTTAAGAGATTTTATCTCTTTAAAAGGATTAATAATATATATAATAAATAAAGAAATATATTTCCTTAATAAAAGAAGGATTTATTTCCTTAATGTATAAAAGGATGTCCTTCTTTAATATAAAAAGAAAACAAGGATTTATTTCCTTAATAAAAGGCAGTTTTCCTTTCTAAAAAGGGAATTTATTTCCTTAAGATATAAAGGTTTACTTCCTTAATGATAAAGGGTATTCACTTCCCTATTATAATAGAGATTTAGGCCTCTGGCCACTGCATAGTGATTTTACCTGCTTAAGTGCAACAGACCTTCTAACTCCGCGTCTCCTGACAATACATAGCCTTTAGTCACGTGATCCTCTCCTAACTATAGCTATACTTATACGTGCCCTACTAGATAGCCTCACGATCTTCAACTTTATATCGATAATAGTATAGTTTTTAATTATTTAAGTATAGATATATTATAAAACTATTAACTTTTCCTCTCGCGCACTACCCGCGCTGCTATTAAATACCGCCTCTTTTACCGCTTCGTCCGCTAGTAGCTATGCTATTATTAGCAACGCTCTCTCTATTAGTTAGCGTAAGCTATACTTACTAACGTTTAAGCCCTAAGGGGCCTAGGCTACCTCTGCCTTAATAGTATAGAGGACCTACTTAAAGAAGAGCTACTCTATAGGATATATAATAACCTACCTAGCTTCTACTACTAAGTCCGCTTACTTAGCTATAATATTATAGTAAGTATCCCCTCTAGGGGTATTAATAAGAGCCCTCTTAAGGGCTATATACTCTCTATATATAATAGAGTAGTTAATAAAAGAGCAGGTTTTATTAATTATATTAACACTAAATACTCTAATAAGCTCTTTTGCGTTATCAATATTAAAGAGTATACCTCCCGTAGGCTTAGCGCTTTCATATATAAGGTTTAGTGCTAGTATCTTTAAGCTATAATAGGATTTATTATAGGTTAGATTATTACGGGCTACGCCCGGGTTAAGCCTACCTAGGCTTCTACCCAGGTTCACCGTCTTAAGGAGCTACCTAGGGCCTAGCTAGGGCTTACCTAGTTATTCCCTATAAACTAGTAAAATCTCTACTAGAGAGGAAAACTTCCCTTTTTCCTCTTTAGCTTAAATAAATAGTATTATAATAACCTCCTATTAAATAAACTTAGGTCTAACCCCTTATATATTTAAGCTTATTACTATAATAATAATAATAGGTTAAGCGCTACTCCCCACTAGTTAGTAAGATAGTTAATAGTAGTATAGCTAAAACTTAAGATAAGCTAATTTAGTAGTAGTAATAGAGTCCCTCTAGTAATAGTTATAAGAGGTTAAATAAGGGAATAGCTAATATATAGCTATATAGACCCCTATAAGTACTACTAATAAAGTACTAGTAATACTTAGTATAATATACTAGAAGCTACTACCCCTACTCCCGAAGTTTTTAAGTAAGTAGAAGGAATATATTACTTAGGTATAATAGATAAGGTATATAATTACTATAAATAGGGCGTTCTATACTATAGATATAGAGGTATAGTACCTTATTAACTCCTACTTAGATACTATACCCTAGTAGGTAGTCTCTATTTCTATAGAGCTAGGGGGAGCAGGGGAAAATATAACCCTAAGGACTTTGTAGCCTACTTAGACTAGATATATAAAGACTTAAATATTTAATTATAAGCTATAGGTTAATTATAAACCCTCTAGTAGAAAGAGAATAAATCCCTAGTAACCTTCCTACTAAGATTTAAGTAGATACTAGCTAATATAAGTAATATAAACTAGCTTAATTAAATCTAGATCTTACTTATAGAGGCCTCCCTTACCCCTAGGCTAAGGGACTAGCTAATTATTATTAACTTATTAACTAATTATAATAGCTTGCTCTTAAAGGTCTAGAGTATTATATAGAAGGTAGAGCGCTAGAAGGTCTCTAGTAATTACTTAATAACCTACTAGAGGCCTACTACTAAGGATACTAAGGGGGATACCTATATAACTAGAGCAATATATATCTTATAAGTTAAGGAGGTAAGATATTATAACTACTAAAACTCTAGGTCCTCCTTAGATACCTCTCTAGTATAATACTAATAGGCTTAGAAGGGTATAAGGGACCCTTATACTTATTATATTTATAGAGCTAGAGGTTATATTACTTAGCGCTACCCTAATAAAGAGGATTTACTACTTAGGGTTATAAAGATAAAAACCTTAAAGGAAGAACTAGTATATTATAAGGTTATAAATAACTACTAAGTAATAACTAGTTCCTTAAAAGAAAATAAGGAGTTAGGAAAAGACTAACTCTAGAGCGAAATTAAGCCCTAAAGCTTACTAAGGAGGAGATATTAGGTTAGGAAAAATATAAATAGGAATAACTAGCTAATAATAAGCTTATTATTATTTAAGTTAGAGTTAATAGAGAATATCTAGCTTATATCCTAGTAGATATTAGGAGTAATACTTATATAATAATAAACCTTTTGCTAGTTTAATACCTTTGCTTTCTATATATTAAGAAGAGATACTAACTTATAAGTAGTTATATACTTAGCGGATTATTATTAAGTAATATACTAGGTATAGTAGTATTTAACCTAGAAATAAGTAGTTATACCTAGCGTATTTTTATATATATAGTTAATAGCCTAGACCCTAATATCCTCTTAGGGCGCCTTTAGATAGAATAAACTAAGTTATTTATAACGCTATAGCCTACTAAGTATACTATAAGAGGGGATAAGTTAGGCTATACCTAAAGAACTAAGAAGAAACGCCCCTTATAAAAGAAATAAGGGCTATAAGGTTCCTTAATATACTCTTATTCTCTATAATCTACTAATACTTAATAAGATAATAAGGTAAGTACTAGGAGAGTATTATAGAAGTATTAATATAAGCTATTAGCTTAGCTAATATTAGGAAAGCCTTAAACCTAAAAGTAAAAGAGAATTAATAATATTATCTACTAAGCTAGGTCTTAAGGGAGTTTTCTAACCTATTTAATCTTAATAAGGCTTACTTATTACCCCCTAGGTAACTAGGAGTAAACTATTAAATTAAGCTTATACTAAGACTAGATAGAAGGGAGCTACTACTCCCCTAGAGCCCTCTTTATAATATACTAAGAGAAGAGCTACTAGTATTAAAAAAGACCCTATAAGACCTCCTAGATAAGGGGTTTATTAAGGCTAGTAGCTTATCTACTAGGGTATTAATACTCTTTATAAAAAAGCTAGGTAAGGGAATTCGCTTCTATATTAATCATAGGGCCTTTAATATAATTACTAAGAAAGACTACTACCCCTTCCTACTAATCTCTAAGATATTATATTAAATAAGTATAGCTAAGTAGTATATTAAGCTAGATATAGTAATAGCTTTTTATAAGTTAAGGGTAATAGAGGAGTACTAAGAGAGAACTATATTCTATATCTAATATAAGTTATTTAAGTAAGTAATTTACTTATTTAGCTTAACTAGTACCCCTACTAGCTTCTAGTAATATATTAATAATACCCTATAAGACTTCCTTAATAACTTTATTACTATATATATAAATAATATAATAATTTATTCTTATAAAATAAGGGAAGATTATAAGAGGAAAGTCTAGGAGGTCCTCTAGAGGCTAGTAGATATAGGCCTAAACCTTAACCTTATCAAGTATAAGTTCTTAGTTAAGAGGGTTAAGTATATAGGGTTTATTATAATAATAGGAGAGGGTTTCTCTTATAAATCTAAGAAACCCTAGGTAATTACTAACTAGTTACTCCCTACCTCTCTAAAAGGGGCCTAGAGCTTCTTAGGGTTTATAAACTATTATAATATATTTATATTAGAATATAGGGATATTATTAGATTACTTATACTATTTACTAGGAAGAATATAATATTCTAGTAAGGAGATAACTAAGAATAAGCCTTCTTATAGCTTAAGTAGCTTTTTAATATCTAGCTAGTACTCTACTAATTTAATCTAGAAGATAAGATTATTATTAAACCTAATTATTTAGGATTTATACTAAGAGGGGTACTCTTATAAGTCGATCTAGAGGGTATATAGTATCTTATAGTATTCTACTTATAGAGGCTCTTACCTATAGAGTATAACTACCCTATTTATAATAAGGAGCTCCTAGTAGTTCTTTTTTATATATATATATAGAAGGTAGAGCTATATAATATAACTACTTTTCAAATACTAACTCCTTACTAGGGGCTTAAATACTTTATAAAGAAGTAGCGCTTTATAGAGCGCTAAAGCTAATAAATAAAGGAGCTATCTTAATATAACTTTACTATTAAATACTACCTTAGTAAAGAAATAATAGCCCCTAATACTCTCTCTTAGAGAGAGTAGGATATACTATAAGGGTAGGATAATAAGTAGAAGTAGGAGAGGGTCTTATAGCTAATACTAAACCGCACCTACCCCTATAGGGACCTTATAGTTAGCCCCCTAGTAAGGAGAAGTTAGAAGGGCTATATTAATATCCTAGATATTATAATCTTTAAAATAACTCTAAACTATAAGTGCTATAGCTAGAAACTATAAAAAACGATATAATATATAAAGCTATATACTAAATAGTTATTTACTAGCTTTAGAGCTTCTTATAAGATATAAAAGCTAAGGTCTAAATTAATAAGTATAATACTAATAGTTAGAGGAGACTAATATTTAGGGGGAGGCTATAAGTACCTAGTAGGGAGGATAGTAATAACTTACTAGGGGAGCTCTATATAAAAGTTATTTAATAGAGCTATAACTTAAGTATAACTACTTACCTAAGCTTTAATAGCACGTAAGAAATAGTAAGCTAGTAGTTCTATTAGCTAAGCTAATTATAAATAGTATAGAGATTTATAAGGAACTATAATATCTATAGAGGGATATATATCTAGAGGTAAGCTAAGAGGGGCTTCCTAAAGCCCCTACTAATACCTACCTAGTTATACTTAGACCTCTTAATAGACTTTATTATAGACTTATTACTTATAAAAGATAATACTAGCTAGTACTTATAGGTTATAATAAATAGGCTAGGTAAGTTAGTAATATTAGAGGAGGTAGGTATTATAGAGGTAGAAGCTTATACCTACTAGTTCCTTACCTCCTACCTCTAGTTCTATAGGTTCCTATATAATATTATTAGCGATTACGGGTCTAACTAGGTAAGCTACTTCTAGGCTAAATTCTACTGCCTTACTAGTATAAAGAGGCTATTAAATATTATATATTACTAGGTATTATATATTACTAGGATAGGATAAGATAGACTTAGCTTCGTAGCTTTCGAAAAGCTCCCTTAGCGCACGGACCTATTGCAGGAAGACTATAGAGTAGAGCATAGAGGAGAGGAGCGTAGCAGACTTTAGTATTATTTATATATTATTATAAATAGTACCTTAATAATCCTATACCTCGTTTTCTAGTATTCTTTCTTAGTAAATCCGCACCTAATTTAGATAATCTCTTTTAATTAGATCTATAAATTATCTTATATATCTTTTAAGCCTACCTTTAATATTCTTACTTATTTATAAGTAGAGTTATATTATTTATTATCTTTCTAGTTCCTATCAGTTCTAGCCCTTTCTAATAATACCTAGAGGCGGATTCTTTTACTCTTTTTAATAGCCTTTATAAGCTTCTTAGAGAGTTAAGTACCTTTGCTATGTCTATATATCCCCGCTATTAGTATATATATATATAGTTAATCTACTTTAAATATAATAATAGTTTAAAAATCTATAAATAATAAATAATAATAATACGATTAATAATAAAATATAGTTTAAAAGAGAAGAAGATATTTATAAACCGACCTTAGTTCTAAGGGAATAGTAATAGCTATCCTTTCTTATAGAATTAAGATAGAAATAATATAGACCCTAAAATCCTCCCTTTCTATCTTTTTATACTATTAGCAGGTTCTAGTAAGTATATCCCTTTCCTTACCCCTTATATATTATTATAAATACTATTATTTAACTAGCGACCTATAGCTAAGGCAGCTAGGATAGCTATATATAATATTAATATAGAGATTAGCAGTCTTATTACGCTAATAAGTATAATAAGATTAAGTAGATTAGTAACTAGAGATAAATAAACCCCTTATTATTATAGCCCTAAGTACTAAGAGCGATATACTAACTTTTAAGAGATACTAACGTAATAAAGCTATAAATTCTTCTAAGATAAGAGTATTATTAGGAAGACCCTTCTATATTAAGTAATAAGACTTAAAATAGATCTATAAGAGCCTAGAGTAGGAAGATTGAGGTTACTAAACCTTTCTTATATTTATTTAGTTATTTAGTTTATATTATTTCCTTTTTTATTTTATCTAAAGAGAGTTATAACTACTTACTTTACCTTTCTATTTAGAAGATATTATAATAATAACTTTACTTTATTAATTAGAAAGACCTTATTACTTTAACTATATAATATTAGCTTTAATATTTATAGACCTATAAGTATTATATATTCTTTTTCCTTAGCTAACTTAGATATTAGATCCTCTTCTAATAAGGGGAAGTAGCCTAAAGAGAGATTTATAGGAGCTTTATTTAGTAAAACATAACCTTATATTATAGAATAGCTAGCCTCTAATAATAATATAAGTAGTGCTATAAATCTCACCTTAGGAATAGGGGTAACGCCCTCGAATACTCTATATTTACCTAAAGGGACTTATACTAATTAGGATATTATAGCCCTTACTAATCTCCTTATGAGATACCCTATTATTATTGAGCTCGGAATTACGCCGCAGCCCCTTCGCAAAAAGACTATAACAAATTCACCTAGTTTGCAGGCATAATTCGGGAAACACTATATAGGTATTTTAACCTATACCCTCTACTAGTTAAGGAAAATAATATAGGAACCCTATACGTTCCTACTACTCGCAAGCAAACCCTCTGAACATCACAAAGTCGGACGCGCCGCACCGGGGCCGATTATATCGGAGCCGAACCCTATTATTATAATAATAACTACTTATTTAACTAGGGCGCCTAAGTTTATTAGTACTAATATCTTAGACTTTATTACTAACTATAAGAACCTTTTAAAACTTTACTATAAGACTAATAATAATATAAAGAACGAGGTCTATATATATAGCTCTAGTAACTATCAAGACGTAGTTAAATCTTATATTAATAAAGCTGAGACCTAGAAGGAAGCTAAGGAGAAACTTCTATACTAGTTTAGATTTATAAAACTAAAGTCTTATTAAGACCCTAATAAGGACCTTTAGAACCTAGTTATAGGATCTTATATTAAAGATAATAACCCTTCCTAGGTTATAGTATTAATTATAACTATTTAATAGCTTTAATAGAGAGCTATATAGTATAAAGATCTAGAACTTACTAATATTAAGCTTATTTATATTACTTATTACTATTTTTAAAAAAGAGCTATAAGAGCTATAGCCTAGAGTATTAGCTACTAGCCTACTAAGGTTATTTTAAAATAATAAGTTTTAATAGAAGACGCCCTAATTAAATAGTCTACTACCTACTAGGAACTTTAGTAGTTATCTAGCCTTATTAAGCCTAAACTAAAAATAACGCTTTAAATCCCTATAAAGATAATTTTAATAAGGTAGAAAGGTAAAGCTAAGGAACCCTCTATAGCTTAGATTACTAGCTTAATTATTAAGTCTCTTATAGAAACCTTTAGAACCCTAAATATTAATAGGGCTAATTATAAAATAGATATCTTAACTCTTATTAAGAGAGTTACTAGCTAAAGAGATAATACTTTTACTCTAAACGCTATAGAAGCTATTAAACCTTATAGATAATAACCTTAGGACTATTTATAGATATAATACTAATAATAGTAATACTTTTATCTATAAGCTAGACGTAGAGATTATTAAGGAGGATACTAGTAATACTAGGGATTTAGAAGAAGTAGAGCAGGAGGAGGCTATAGAGGCTTCTAATAAGATAGGCTACTATAGTATATACCTTTCTAAGCTATAGGGACCTACTAGCCTTATAGCGCTATTGCCTATATTATTATTAGCTATATTAAGTATCTCGAGGCTAGCTAGAATAGGGTTTACTACTATATATCACCCTACTACTTTATTAGCACCCTAGATATAAGCACTAAGGTTAAGATAGGTATTATTAATAAAGGCCGTAGCTATAAATTAATAAATAGCTAGATAATTCTAAAGTATATCCTAATTAATAAGGATACCTTTATATACTATATAGTTACTATAAGTAAGTTAGTAGAGAAATAATAGCCAAAGCTTTTAAAAGAGGTCGTAAGGGTTATTAGTTATAATAAGGCACGCCCTAAACTATTTATTAGCTTTATGAATTTATTAAAGGATACTATATAATTATATAACTTTATAAATACTACTTTCTTTAGCTTTAAGCTAAAGAACTAGTATATTAACCTAGTAGAGAATATCGCTATTATAAAAAGAGGGAAAGCTAGAGGTTACTATATAGAACCTTATAATACTTATTATTACTAGTTTTCCTAAATAGTAGACCTACCCTTAATTTAAAGCCCTCCTATTCAAATTACTTAGAGAGTTATAAAACTACTAGATAATAAGGAGGAAGCTAAAGATATTATATTACTAAATACTCCTAATGAATAAGTTAAATAATAGAAATAGGATAAATAAGATAAGCATTAGATTTAATATAATAATTTATAAACTAGCTATACTCTTACCCTGGAGCTATATAATAAGAGATGAAATAGAAAGGTAGCTATCCCTAAAGCCTTCCTTTATTAGAATTAGCTAGGCCTCTAGCCACTGCATAGTGGTTTTAGCTGCTTAAGTGCAATAGACCTTCTAACTCCGCGCCTCCTAATAATATATAGCCTTTAGTTATATAATTATAACTCTCCTAACTATAGCCGCACTTATACGTGCCTATAGCCCACGATCTTTAACTTTATATTAATAATAACGCGGTTTTTAATTATTTAAACTATAAAAGTATTAACTTTTCCTCTCGCGCACTACCCGCACTACTAATACTACCTCTATTACTGCTTCGTCCGCTAGTAGTCCTCTTATTCGATCGGGTTATCTAACGCCTTCGCAGCTATACTATCGTTAGTAACGCTCTCTCTATATTAAAGCAGTTAGCATAAGCTATACTTACTAACGTTTAAGCACTAAGGGGCCTAGGCTACCTCTACCTTAATAGTATAGAGGACCTACTCGAAGAAGAGCTACTCTATAGGGTATATAATAACCTACCTAGCTTCTATTACTAAGTCCGCTTTCTTAGCTATAATATAATAATAAGTATCCCCTCTAGGGGTATTAATAAGAGCCCTCTTAAGGGCTATATTAATAATATACTCTCTATATATAATAAAGTAATTAAAAAAGGAGCGGGTTTTATTAATTATATTAATACTAAACTCTCTAGTAAGCTTTTTTATATTATTAATATTAAAGGGTATACCTTATATAAGCTTAGCGTTTTTATATATAAGGTCTAGTACTAATATAATTAAGGGATAAGGATAAGGATAAGGGAGAGGTATAAGGCCCTGCTTATAGTAGTAGAGCTTCTTATACTTCTAGCTATAAGAACCTCTTAGGAAAGACCTCTCTAGTTAAGGATTTATCTCTTATATAGTAGTATTTATAGCACCTTTAGTATCTTACTAGAAGGTTAACCTTTTAAGTTAAGGAGTTATCTTATATAGTAGCTTTTATAATACCTTATTAGAAGGTTTAGCGAGGGCGTCTCTAGGCTATAAGAGCCTTAGTAGCCCGTTTAGCTCTAATATAATTAGCCCTAGTGCGGCGTGCGTCTAACTTTATATAGTGATATTTAAAGGGTTTGCTTATAAGTAGTAGGAATATATAGGGTTCCTATATTATTTTCCTTAACTAATAGAAGGTATAGGTTAAAATACTTATATAGTATTTCCTAAATTATACTTACGAACTAAGTAAATTTATTATAGTCTTTTTGCGAAGGGGCTGCGGCGTAATTCCGAACTTAATTAGAATTAGCTAGATTAGAATAGAATAATCTATACTACTACTGAAGCTATAATTATAAAGTATAAGAATAGATATAACTTAAAAGTATAAGGGGTCTTTATTCGTACTAATATAACGCTTCTAGATTAATTTAATAAGATACGAGCTAGTAATAAGGAGCTATAGGAATAAATAGATTAATAGAATAATAATAAGAATTATTCTAAAGGCTAAGTAACTTCTATAGCTATCTCTATAGATATACCTAAGGACTTATAAACTAAAGTAATTTATTTCAACTACTATATAATTAGTCTTATCTTTAGAATAAGTACTATAATAGAAGATTAGGATTCTATATTACTTTTACTACTAAGACGTATTACTATCCCAGACTTTATTATAACCTACTAGTAAATCACTATTACCCTTTATAGCCATATAAATATATTAATTAGGGGGATTATTAATAGTAGCTCTACTATTAACCTTATTAGTAAAAGTTATATTAAGCGCCTAGGCGTATAGAGTAATATAGCTAAGATAAATATAGGGATCTATAGGATTACTAATAGAGAGTAGAGGACCTAATTCGCAAGCGTAATTATAAATAATATTTATATTAATAATAATTAGATTAAAGATATTAGCTTTTTTATTTTCCCTAAAAATAGTTATAATAAGGACCTAGTACTAAGAGCTCTATTTATCTTAAAAACTTAAATACCGCTAGATTATATATAGAACTAGATTATAGGAGTCCTTTAGTTTAGGAATATTAAGATTAATATCCCGCTATTATTCTATATAAGAGACTTAACTACTTACTTCCTAGAAATTATTACTAAGGTAAACTACTTTATTTCTTCTTAATATTAATATACCCTCTTATCTCTTATAAAAGAGGGTAAATAGAGGCTATTATTAATAAACCTAATATAGTAATAAGCTTAGACTTTATAATAGATAATTAAGAAGTTAATAATACTAAGGATAAGAAAGAGCTAGATATAATACTAAGTAGTATAAGGATATACTAGGATATTAAAGCGATTTAAAAAGCTTTTAAAAGCTCTTATAACCTACTAAATAAAGTTAAGTAATAATTAAACCTAGATAAGGAAGTTATTACTATTTTTCAAGAGTTTAGATTAATTTGTAATAAAATCCTAGAGATTATAATCTATAATAAAGTTACTACTAAGCTTTATAAGATCTATAAAGCGATTATAAGTATAAGGTATATAGTAGGATATAGTAACTATAATCTTAATTATTAATATTATATTCGCAAACTTAAGAAAAGAATATTAAAGAAGAAAGTACCTAGGAGGAAGTATAAATTAGTATATTAGAGAGGTATTAAAGTTATTATAGCTATAAATACTACTTTCTCCTATAATAATTATAAACCTATACTAATAACGCCTATATTATTAATAGAAGATATTAATATAATATATAAAATAAAAAATAAGAAGATTTAACTTATTAATAATACTATATTAGATAGCTTAACCCTAGATAGAGACTTAGAATAAAAGTTAAAAGTATACGTAAGAGCTAAGGAGAATATAATACTAGGTCCTAGCGCGCTATTTATAAGCCTAGTTATACTAAAGTCTTTAATTATTAAATAAGGAATAAAGCTTATAAGAGCTAAATAAGAAGCTATCTTAAAAACTATTAATTATCTATAGCCTAAGGAAAAGAAGCTCTTTTTAGCTATTCTTATTATAAAGAAGAAGGCTTTAGCTTAGTAATTTAAGTATTATAGCTCTATACCCCTCTATTCTACCTCTATAGATAATCTAAATAATACTATATAAGGTATAATAAGTCAAAGGAATCCTAATATTAAGAGGACTAGAGTAGGATATTATTCTAATTCTAAAAAATAGACTAAAGAAAGGAATCCTTAAGTAAAGTTATATAGCTTATTATAATTTATTCCTCTTTATATAAAAGAAAGATAGTAAGATAAGGCTTATTAACTTAGTAACTAAGATAAATATAGTTGTCGTGATGCCTTTAGTATCGCCCGTTCCTAGCGCAGCATATAACTAACGTTAGCTCCGGAGTAACCTTATTCCGGGGTCGTTCCTCTAACCGTGGTTATAAGCAACTACGTTATAGCTACTCTCGTTATAATAGATTAAGCTCTTTAGTAACTATAAATATAGCCCTATAGGACGTTTCTTAATAGTTATAAGCCTAGCTCTAACTAGACCCCTAATTACTATTTTAAAACGAGCTTTTACTACTAAAAGTACTTACTAAAACTTCCTCTCTCTTATTCCTTCTTTCCTCTTTATTATATACTATCCTCTACTATTACGAACCCTCTATTTCTAAATAACTTTAACTATAATATCTTCTACTATAGCTACTATAGTATTATACTAGCTAACTATATATAGGGACTTTACTACTTAGTATATTATAATCTAAGCTAAAGCCTAAGCTACTAGAGTCTAGAAGTATATTAACCTAAATAACCCTAAGGGACTTTTACGCTTAGGTAGGATTTTATTAGAAACTCTAACTCTTAACTTATATATTGCTAAGCGAAACTAGGATACTAATACCTAGTACCTATAGGAGAAGAGCGCTTATAATTAATATATCGCTCTACTTAACTAGGAGGCTCTAGAAGAGGCTACTTCTAATAGTACTTCTAGAACTACTCCTAAGTCTACTACTAGGATATAAATAAACGAATCGCACCCCCTTTAGCCACTAACTACCCTAGTTATAATTAATAAGAATACTATAGGTATATAGGAATAATACCTAGAGCACTTTTATTCGCTCGCTATATAAGAATCTAAGCGAACCCGCGAGGACTAGGAGTTCGAATAGATTAACTATCTAGTTATAGAGACTATTACTTATAATATTATTATACCTATATATATAGAACTTCTCGCTAAAGGGGATATAACCCTATATAGCCTTATTATTAATTTTAAATATTACTACGCTCCGAGCGAGGCTAATACCTTTATTACTATTTAAGAAGAGTATATCTAAGTCCTAGAAAAAGCGAACGGGAGTATTAATCCTAGCGCCTAGATTAAGGACTTTAGGGGTATTTATTTCTATACTACCTAGCTTAAGCTTCTTAAGGTAAGTAGTACCCTTATTTTAAAAAGTTTTCTTTAAGTAGTAAGTTATTACTTTATACTTACTTAAGCTAATATAGAAATTATAAATATTCTTAAATAGGAGCGAGCAGGGATACTAGTCTCTAATATAAGCTAATATACTAATATATTTAAGGACCTCTTATATAAAGATATACTCTACTCGAGGTTATAAGGATAAAGCGCAGGGGTTTTTATAATGCTAGCTAGCTATATAAATAAGGCTAACCTATTAAGCGTTCCTATAACTAGTAATATATCTAGCGGTAAATAGTACCCGTATAGGTTAAGCTATTAATAGCTAAGTATTAAGTATAACTACTTAGAAGCTACTTTAACTAGACGTTACTAGAAGGGCCCCTATATATTAGTAATAGATATATAAGTAGCTTAGATCTATAACTAGTTAAATAGTAACCTACGCTTTACTAATCTTTATAGGGAACTTACTTATAAGAGCTAGCTATACGCTATACCCTATAAGGTAAAAACCGCTAAAATAATAAGGGGGGTAATAAGGGTTCGTCTAAGAAATCCGATATAACCCCGAGCTACCCTACTAATATAGTAATAGTTACTTTCTATATAGCCCTCTTAAACGAGGTCGGGGATAATATAGTTAACTTAGATAAAGAGTACCTAAGTATTTTTATAACCCCCTACTTAGGACCTTATATATTATATAAGTCTATAGTCCTAGATAACTATAGAGGGATATACCTTATAAATAATAA
>JAVHLU010001595.1:0-28028 GCA_036785755.1 Colletotrichum ledebouriae
TATTAATATTTAGAATATATAGCTATAATAAGAATATACTAGAGGATTATTTAGCGTAATATATATACTAATAAATAATATACTAGCTAATAGTCTTATAAAGGTTCTTAACTATAAGAAATTTAAATAGTTCTATTCGCTCCTTAATCTAAAAGATATATAGAGAATAATTATAATAAATAAGGGATACTTTAAATAAGTATAAGAGGGCTAGTAACGCCTAATTTTTAATTAATCTATAGCCTACTAGCTAGGGAGCTTAAAGTCGCTCCTATAGGAGTAAAAAGAACACGATCTACTCTAAAGAGCTACCCTAAAATACTAATTTTCTACTATCTAACCTTAGAGGATTTACTTATACTAATCTATTAGGATATTATATAAGACTAGTAATACCTCTAGTAAATATATACTAATAAAACTTTTAATTATATAGCGCACTATAATAGCTATATTACTAGTAAGTAGATAAGGTATAGGTATACTTATACTAACTACTAGGGCTCTAAATAGAACTAGGGCGGGAGATAGAGTAATAACGCTATATATACTAGAACTACCTATTACTTTAGGAGCCCTACTTAAACCCTTACTATTACTACCCTTCTTTATTACTATAATCTCCTCTTTCTAGGTAGTAATAACCTTATAGAGCATAGCTCTCTAACGAGTAAGGGTCTATAGGTTATATTAGAAGATAGTTATAGAAACGAAGCGCGTATAGAACTTTACTTTTCTAACTACTAGGTTATCTAAAGTCTTAGCTTTAGTATATTAGTAGGCTATAATAGTAATAAGGGTGCTTATTTATTAATAAAGCACCTTACCCTTATAATAGTAGTTATACTTACTTACTATACTAAATAGGTACTTTCTATTTAATAAGCCTAAGAGCTTACTTAAAATATACTAAAAGTAGCGCTTATTTAATAGGAGTACTTACTCTACCTCTATACCTCTACTAGGGGGAGGAGGGCTAGGAGGGGGCTTTAAACCGCCCTTATTAATACCCTCCTCCTAATTTATCTCCTTAGGGATTATAATAGTAATAAGGTTAGTAATATTCTAATATATAGTAATAATAATAAAGGGATTATAACTTACTAAGTGCTATCCTCTTAAACTACCTAGGAGAGTAACCCTAGGGCTTCTTAGGCTATAAACCCTTACTTTTAGAGCTATTTTCTATAAGTTACTTCTACTTCCTTCTACTCGCTATAGAATATATTAGTATATTATATATTAATAATAAGAAGTAATAATATATATATAACCTTATTATTACTCTCTAGGGGAGGAGGGCGCGCCCCTCTACCCCTAGCTTTATTCTTATCTTTAGCAGCGCGCGCCTTCTCAAGGGCTATAGCCTAGCTAGTTTTCTTTTTAAGAGGTATCTATAAATATATTAATATATTATAATAGCTTTAAGATTATCGCGCGATATAGGCATATATACGCGCATATAATAAAGTTATTATTAGAACTAAAGTTAGATATATATATAGATATTATATTATATATAGGGAAGAGTTAAGAAGGTAGGAGGGTAGCTAGGTTATTTTATTTAAAGTTAATATAATAGTAGCTACTCTACCTAAGCTAATAAGAGATAATAAATTCTACTACTATTAATAAGAGCTAGTAAATAAAGGGTATTATAATAATAGTAATAATAGTTATAAAAGTAGAAAACTACGACTATTTACGCTTTACCTATACTTAATATAAATAACTTTACTTTATTATCTCTTTTATAAATAGGCTTATTAATAGGTTATTTATAGATATATCGCTTTATATTTAAGTATTTTAAGGGATATTATATAGTTAGGCGCTTTTCTAGCTACTACTATATCTAGGGGGGTATATTATAAAACCTTTAGTATTACCCGTTCCTAGCGTAGTATATAACTAACGTTAGCTCCGGAGCGACCTTTTTCTAGGGGTTATTCCTCTAACTATAGTTATAAGTAACTATATTACGGCTACTCTCGTTATAATAGAACAACCTCTTTAGTAACTATAAATATAGCCCTATAGGACGTTTCTCAACATAAAGTATTGTTCGTCTAGTCGCGTCTCATCTCGCCGCCCTTGTTTTTCTCGAAAATCCCCTCGCAGAATTTGTTAGTTAGCAGTTCCGGACGTTCTGTCTCCCCCTCCTAGTCCCGCCGCAAACGACGCATGGCACCTTTTCCCGCGCGGGTTAGGGTCAGTGACGGCGGCGGGCCTGGTTGATTGTTGCATATTTCCTGGCAGGGAGAAACTTCCAAGGTGTTTGTGTGTGTGAAGAGATTCATGCGCACGTGGAAAATCCCCATGTTAACCAACGGGCTCAGCTCAGGTCGGCTCAGGTCCCCCTGTCCATCAGAGCTGCCAACTGACCAAAGCTGGCAAAGCTCCCGGGGGAAAAAAGCCCATTCGTTAGAGTTCTTCGCTCTCGGTAAGTTGTGCGGCATGCGATTACGTCGCCGGTACGTCGGCCAATTGCGAACGGACGACACTACATCTTGAGGTGTTCACGGCTGAAAGGCCGTCGTAGTTACTTTTTATCTACAAAGACGGCTCCGCGATGGGGTCGAGATGGTGATGGACCGGTACAGGATAAGTAAACCAAGCGGACAGCGAAAGGGCGGGGTTCGACGGTGTCCGTCGTGTCTTCGTCGATCGTGGGCTCTGGTAAAGTTCCTCCGACTGCCGAGTTACCTCAGTGAGCGGCGCCGCTGATGAGAAATGGAAAAAGTGCGAACGCAAGTCACGTCGCGACAGACAAAGATCGCAGTCTTCATCATCTGTCGCTTCGGTGCCGAGTCTCTCGTCTCCGGGAACAATTGTGTCCAAGATTACTACGCCCGGCGATCTGAACACCGCGCCGGGGTCGTCGGAGTCTCTGCCACATGATATCACGGCGGCTTTCTTCGCTTTCGTTGGAGACTCTCCATCTCCTCTTACCGATGTCTTTTCGCAGTCTTTCATACGTCCCTATCTCGACACCTCGATTCCCGTCCGGGCCATTGTCACGATGATTGGAAAGGTTCTGTTGGAATATGAGCGCAAAATCGACTTGCCGAGCAAACAAGCGTCTGCGGCTGCCTTGGTCGCAGTGGAACGACCCAGGTTGAACGAGTTCCTCGACGTGCTCACGTCTTCCGAATGTCACGATCAGCATCTCACCCTCTTGTACGGAATCTTGCTGGCTTATGCTGAGGTAAGGACTGCGTAGTCTGCTTTGCAGCCGGGTCTGTCTACTGACTTTACTCGTGTCAGGCGATGGTGGCCGATTCGTGGCTTCTTTATCAGGGCGTGCTGAGGAAGCTAACAAAAAGGATACAAACACAACTCGAAACGGAGAGGCGGAGACCTCATCTATACTTTGACCGCGGGCTGTTGATCAACTTTTCACTCATGGCTGGATACCATGCCTTAATTTCGTTCGAAGATACCTTTCTTGTCGACGTCGATCTGTACGACCCGTCCCCGCTGGCAGACATCGATTCCGCCACCAGCCACGTCCGCAGGAACGCCGCTATTCTTCACCATTACTGCAAATACCTAGCCAACTTTGCTCGTTTGCACCACAAGTAAGCGTTGGCTGGGTCTTGGGGAACGTAAATGCTAAGTGATTGTCACGATAGAGCTACAAAATGGGTGCGACAAGCGCGACAAATCATTGCAGACCGCCAGAGTAAGTGCGAGGCCAGCGAAGACGACTTGCGCCAAGCCCTCGCCAGCTTCGGGCTTTTGCAGACGGGAAAGGAAGTGGTCGAGAGTTCGGCGAGAGTCATCGACGTGATGGAGATGTTCCGCGGCGGTGGCGACGACGACGACGACGACGACGACGGTAGTGATTTCGGCTGTATGCGGGCTGTCCTCTACCACTTCGCCCTCATGGGGCTGACGCGATCCTTTTGGGATCCAACGTGGAAACTGATCGACGGCGACCTGCCGCACGTGCACGACATGCCGAACACAGAGGCTCATGCGCTTTTTGTCCTGGAAAGGCTGGAACAGAGGATACCGTTGCTGGGGCTCGAGTCATGGAGCTATCTCGTCATCTTGATGGGCGTTGCGATGGAGGTCCGGATGCCTGAGTACCAGAAACGAGTGGAGGCCGTGGTGAAAAGTGTCGCTGAAAAGGGCTTTGCGTGTGCGGAGCCCATATTAAGCGACATGAGACTCCTATGGGGAGTGGATTATGCGGTGCAGCATGATATCGGTATTGGTCCATTCAGTTGAGAGGATTGGTTACCGAAACCAGAGTGTCTCCCGGAGGTCAATTTCTACCATCAACGTAAACAGCATGGGAGTTGGAGCCAAAACCTGCTTGGTTGAAAGAAAGATACAAGTGTACAGGTCATTCTGGAATGAGGAAAAGCCTGGGAAGTATATCGTTTCTCTCCTATTGAGACGACTGCACCAGTGAATCTTTGAAGTGATCGCATCTGCGCTCTGCAGCACACAACTGGACGGCAATTCGTGGCTTACCGCAGAACGAAATATCTGAACCGCAGCGAGAAAGGCTAAGCTAAGTTCGTAGCTTCAAATGTAGTCATTTCCCCAGCAAACGCTTCTTGCGATAATAGTTCAAATGTCTCGCTGATGGATAAATCCAGTCCTGCTGTGCATTCACTTGTGTTGACGATCGGGGATCTCGCATGACTTGTGACGGTGGATGAGAAGAAATGACTGGAGACAAGAATAGTCCCATTGAATCATGGTGGCTACAGTTCAAGATGCTGCTAAAACTATTTAGGGGTTGAAAGAAGGCTTAGGCAACACTGCTATCCACTCATCACATGCTTACAAGTATGAAGCTTCAACTAAGAAGCCGACCGTAAACTTGGAATGGCGCAAGACAGAATTCCACTGGATGCTAGCATAGGTCTGCAGGAACTTATATCAGCGGCTGCTTACTATCTTGGGCAATAAGGAACATCAACTTACATCTCCCGAAGTGTGGATATTGGGGTTCGACGTGCTGAAAGGCTCCTCGTTGACGAACGCAGCAGGGAAGCCGTTGGATCTAGCGCTTGCGTGGTCCGAACAGCCGTAGCCGCAGGATGAGCTAGAGGGAGTCGCGCCAGTGTATTGAGTGGCAACAAGGCGCACATACGCAGAAAATGCAGAGTCGACATAATCGGTAAATACTGTGACACGGCCCCCTGGGGAATAGCCAGTCATGTCCTGGTTGAGCATACCAAGAACACGCTTCCCAGCTGAACGGTAGTTGGAGAAGATATCTTGAGAGCCAAGAAGACCGCCCTCCTCGCCTGCGTAGAAGTGGAACTCTAGAGTGTTCTTAGGCTTGAAACCAGCGGCAACGAGCACACGGAGAGCCTCGAGAACAACAACGGTACCGGAACCGTTGTCATCGGCACCGGGAGCACGGGATTCGATACCCCCGGCAATGGAGTCCATGTGAGCACCAACGATGACTGCCAAACACAGTTAGCTAGCAGTGCTGACATACGGGAATGGAGCCAAAGTTGGCATCGCGTGGAAATCATGCGTCCCAAAGGCACCAGCACAGAATACCGGACCAACACGTACCAAGATCGGAGGTAGTACCGGGGTACTTCGCAATGATGGAGGGCTGGTTGAAAGAGTGGGTGAATTGAGTCACTGCAATAGCCGAGTTGCCAGACACAAGGTCAACGATCTGGTTGTACAACCAGGTGGAGGCCTGGGTGCCGTAGGTAGATTGGTAGTGACGATTTTGATAGCTGGAAAGTATTAGTTGTGTTTGTAGCGCCCAACTCCAAATTGCTCACTTTGTCAAGGTTTGCAACCAGCTCTGGGGGCCAGTATTGCTTACTCTTGTGATGAGAGAGTTGGCCTCGGTGATGTGGGTCAACGTCGTGGGGTATGTCACGGCTTGGCGTGCGGCGAGCTTGGATATTTGCGCGTCATCGGAGGTGGACAGCGCAGCTAAGACATCTTCGTCCTACGGAACAGTCAGTAAAAGATGGCCAAAAGTCGCAATCAAGGATTGAGAAATGCTGTCTGAATAGACAGGGATTGATACACATGGTATAAGCGGCAACAAGACACAAATGCGGGAAGAGAAGGAACCTACAGTAATGTCAGTGATGTCGATGAATCTGATGCCCTTGGAGGTGTACTTTCCGAACTTCTCGTCCTCGGTGACCCAGGTTCCGGCGTCATCCTCGGAGGTTTTGACGAGTCGCAAGAGAGGGTCAACCTTGACGTCGTCAGAGGCGGGAGCAGCTGCCGCGAGGCCGAGGGCTGCCGCGGCGAAAGCGACGCCTTTGGAGAAACGCATTGCGTACTAAGGTTATTTTGGCGATGAATCCGGGGGCGCGAGAGCGAAACGAGGAAGCTGACGAGCCCATTTATATAACGTCAGAGTTAAATCGAAGTGCGTGTTGTGGCTAGTGAAGTAGAGCAGGGTACACGAGCCACGTTGGACGATGTTGATCGGGTTATAAGCCGAGACTCCAAGCAAAGCATCTGCGGTTTACATGGCCCTGCCCTTTGCAATCAAACCCCCTCAACTCATAAGAGGCAGCTCGGGGAGGGCACAGCTGGGAAAACCGTCCAATCGCGCTTCTAGATTCAGCGGAAAGCCCCGGTCTAAAGTCGTGCTTCCTTTATTTTTGGTTTTCTACTGTTACTCCTCAGCTCTGGGAAGGCATGTTGCTAGGGTCGTTGCGAGGGTCGATGCCTTGTGTTTTTGATAAAGAACCTTCCACAGCGGTGCCGGGGATCACCACATGCAGTACTGGACGGTCCCGCCAGCTGCCGAATGAGGCATCACTATCGGCCCGTGGGGTCGCATTGTCTACTCCGAGCGAAACAAGGTGTAGATTAGCCCTTTCTAGGCGCTCCTCTGGGCGGTGACATTGGATCGGAGCGAGGAGCAACATGGGGCAGGAGGAGAGGTGCCTTTGAGCTTATCTGGGGCGCCAAGGGAGTAAGCTGCGTCTAACTGCCGTATTGAGCGTAGACTCGGCTGTTGGTCGTTGAGTGCTCTTTGGGGAGGGCTGTGACCGTACCTTATTGTCATTCCGCGCAGGTTAACCTCAGGGAGAAGCAGTCACGTCATTTACATCCATGGATGCTAGATCGAAGGCGAGAAACGAGCAGCCATGCAAAACCCTGCGGAAGCCGATGAACGGTACCAAGACTCAGCACACATGGCTACCGGTCTGGCGGATGTATCATTTCGTGACTGCATCGTCAGATTGGACTGAGGTCTGAGAACTCAAGAGCACCTGCAACAAAATGGAAATCCGTTCACGTGAATGCAGAGCAAAATTTGCTAGATGGTAGATGTAGATGTAGGCCCTGGCGTTGATTCATCCTACGTGTCCTGACCACGCCCACTGCCCGCAGCAGGCTCACTTCCAAGCTGCGTCGTGCGCCTATCTACTCAAGTTCCCCGAGAGGCCCAAAGTTCCTGCATTTCCAGCTTAGAAACCCTGCTTCTCGGCTTGAGTCTTGGCGGCAGCGATGGTTGCATCCGCGTTCGGGTCGTTGAAGCCGCAACCATTCTTGCCGTTCCTCGGCAGAGCAAACACCGATGTTGCTGGCGTCTGCGCAGCATCCGGAGCTGCAGTCAGCGTCGCTAACACAACCGCCGTTGATGAACTGTGAGCCGTCGCCTTTGCCGACGTTGCTGGCTCCGGCGTTGTTGGGAGTGATTGCGAATGCCGTGAGGGCGACTTGGACGTCATGTTAGTGCCTGGCTATTGAGAGACAGCGGGCAAGCTACTGCCACTTACAATTGAGAGTGGTGATTAGAGTGATGTGGACCATTTTGGCGATAGATACAAGAAGATTTTAGTTTGGAAAGACTGAATATTAAGTAAAAAGAAGGTGACACCAGGTCTACGAAGCGAATGGGGGTTTGCACAGCAAAGTGAGTGATGATAATAGTCGCGATGTTGTCGTTGCAGGCCACAATTATCACATTGATACACCGATAGGCACTCGGTTTAAATAGAGCAGATTTGTCTCACGCAAGAAGCCAGCTGTCGCAGTTGTGGACTGTCTACCGCATGTTCAGCCGGCGGGTTTGTTCGGCTTCGGCGAACTTGACACAGACCCGTACAGCCGGAGCCATGGATTCTCGCGGCATTTCCAGGTTGACTGAAACTCGCCTTGGGAAAAGCCCAACCTCAGACCGAATCATCATCATATTTATGAGGATCTTCTCCACGATATATCTGCGACGCATCGTGGCAGGTGTCATCCGAACGGGCTGCTCGGGTGGTTGCGGTTTGATCGTCGTCTGAACCATGTTTGGCCCACGCTTGTCAATGCTGTCGCAGCTCAGAGTCGGCAGACTCATTATGGGGGCCACAACGATCAGATTCAATGAAATCTCGTACAACAATAGTTGATCTGCTCTTTTCAACTGCATCTTAATCCGTCTAGATCGGGGAGAAGTTGATATTCGCCCAAGTTTCCCGACTGCCTGTCCTGTGTGCTGTACTTTCAACTGGGCCCTACAATTGAAGTCGCTGCAGGCTGTTTGACGCATGTTGATGTGAATGACTCTTCTGATCTGCTCGTCCCGACTATCAATTTCGAGTATTCGTCCAAGCCGTCTCCGATGATCGTCATGATCGGCCAAGCACCGTTGCATTTCCGGGACATCTTGGCGCCAAACTTCACTACTGCAATGCCGAGAAGCTTCAGCGTGTCGTCAGTAAGTTAGCCGCCGGTAAAGCGGAACCTCTCTTCATCAGAGCCATCGACCGAGTGAAATGCTTCCTCGATGAACGACGCCAGCTATCTGATAATCTGTCGTTCATCCAGTACATCCTGCCTCATTTTCGTGCCAGATCATCACCTGGGAATCATGTATCTCGCAGTGGAAGTATCAGCTAGGAATGCTACAACCGCAATGGATTTAAGGTTGCCGAGTGCAGAGGCTGCCAGTAGTAGAATGCTTTTAATGGTATCCGTACGCCCAGAAGAGGATTGAACCCTTTCTTTCATTGGATGTGCGAGGCGTTGCAGGTTGACCGGGAAGTTGACCGGACTTCAGCCGATGGAGGACTATTGGAGGACTATTGCTCTTCTAGCTCGGTAAAGTGCAGCACCGTTATGACACTCGTATTGCAACTGCGCACCAACGGCTAACACAGCTATCGCGAGTTCAAGAGCTTCTTGGTATTTTGTGACGCAGAAGGTGGGCATGTGAGTGAACGGATGATAGTTAACGTAGCCATCCCACAAGTCCTGCGATGTATCGTGACACAGGCAGCCTCGAAAAGAGTTTGGATGTTCCTACGGCGTCTCCATACCCTCTCAGATGCTCTCCGAACACGCTCCAGAGGCTCTTCACTTACGTCCCAGGGCTAGGATACTGGTTTGAATCTTCACAGACACTAAAGTTGATCGGATTTGTTGTGGTTAGGCGTTGATTCGAGGGAGAAGAAGTAAGGTCGTAGGGAGACGGAGTTGCTCGACGTCTAGATTATGGACCTCAGCGGCATAATCATGTGCCGAACACAGGATTTGTTGCGTTGATAGATGAGCGTACTAGGTAGACTCAGTCCAGGTTGTGCCAATGTTCTCATGAACGATTGCATGTGTCAAATATGTCATGAATTCGTACTATCTGGAGCGTTGAGCAAGACTCGATGGGCGTGGCTACCACGTGCCGGAACAACGCAGTGGCATAGTCGTATGATATTCTTTAATAATTCAGTTCACCTGAGGATCGACCTGAGTGTAGGAGTAATAAATTTTGTCTACATCTACTTGCGTTGTTCATTAAAACACAGCAACAGCTAACGCCCTAAGTGACACTAGTCAAGTCCGAACAGCACCGCATAACTCCAAAGTTGTGATGCTACAAAAGTAATATAACCAATATCTTTGCATTCATCAATCCAGCCGTCAGTCAGAGGTACTTCATGCTCGGGAACCATAATCCTGTCCCGCATTTGACAGCAGCCTCTGTCGCTCTTCAATGGCGTCGAGTGCAGGCTTCTCCTCTTCGACAAATGTACGACCCTTGACCGCCACGAACGCGGTTAGAATGAGTCCAACGAGCGCGCCTGTAACACCGAGAGTAACGTTGACTGGCGTCGGATCATCATGAAGAGGACCATGGGTCAGAGCATCCAGGCCAGATTGGGCGAAGTTGATCAAGCCGGAGATACAGACGATAGTCCCGTAAATGCGGCCAAACGTTGCAAAGCCAAAGACCTTTGTGGCGTAATCACTGCATCACGAGTCAGTAATCATAATCGTTAGCTGGTTGGTTGTTTCCTCGGGACGACTTACGAGATGGCTGAGTAGTAGAGCGGACGGAAGACAACGAAGAAGACGACCGTCGCATAGCCTGCCCAGACGAACGGCAGGCAATTGAGGGCCCCGATTGCAACAATAAGGATCGTCAACACGCCAAAGATTGTTGGAACACTGAGGTTGTTGAGCAGGATGCCGATGAACGGAGTGGATGCGACCCCTCCGACGGGTAGGGCAATATCGAAAAAGTGGTTAATCGCGTCGGCCGCAGCCTCGGAGCTCAGCATGAAACGATACTGGGCTCGGATAGTTGCAATGAAGTAGTTCATCCTCAGCATTTGAACGATGGTCAACAGAAGAATGAGTATGAACCAAGGGCTCTGGATCTGCTGGTATGCAGGAACGCCATGAAGGACTCCCCAGACACCGCTGGCCTCCTGGCGCTCTTCCTTGGTTTTAACCCGTTCTTCGCGGTGTTGGGCATCACCGGCTACTTCCTCAATCTGATCCAGCTTGGACAGGCGACGGTCGGCTCGGGCGCTGCGGACCTTTCTCAAGGTTCTGTCGTCGGATATCTCTTGGTCGGAATCGTGGGCGTCGCGCGTCTCGTCCTGCGCCTTTTCGATCTTTGCTTCGAGCTGAGGGATGGTGTGGTACGATCGGGCCGGCATGTAAGCGAACTCGGCGACGAGGATGAGGACGGGGATGGCAATGTACGCGTAGAAGAACTTTTCTAGAGACAGCTGTCCGTTGGTCGCGTCATACACCATCTGATAGATGAGGAAGACGGCAGCGGACGCGTCAAAAGCCCCGGTGACGAGCGCGATAATGAGCCCGCTAAACTTCGGGAACGCGTTGGCTAGCTGGAAGCTCGAAACGAAGACAAAAGTCCCCCCAAGCGCCAGGAGAATATTGCCGAATAAGTAGCCGTCAAAGTGCTGGAAATTGTGAGATGAGGCCATCAAGACGCAGCCGATGGTCATGCAGATGGATGAAATGACCCAACATGCGCGCCGACCATAGCGATCGAGGACCGAGCCGGCGAGCAGTGAGGACACGTTGGCCGTAACAGAAGCTACAATGAAGAAGAGATTGAGGCGCAAGTCCTGCTCGGCGCACGGAACGAAATCGCCGTCGTCGACGATGCTCGGGTCGTCAGCGTTGCAGAGATCGCTGTAGACCCCTTCGGCGATGAGTATTGGTTTGAGGGCGGCAAAGCCAAAAACGATGCCTGCAGCTAGCCAACAGGCCACGATGCCCGTGGCTACTTGGGCTGAGACGTGTTAGTACCCCATGATGGACTCGAAATCTGATGCACACGTACCCCATCTCTTCGCGTTAGAAACCTTGTAGGCTGCGATCGGCTTTTCGACATGAGCTGGTTCGACTGGTGCAAAGCTTAAGCGCCGCCATTGCGGCTCGTTGTTGGTGGTGTTGCTGATCAGGCTCTCGGTAGACAACGGCTGCAAAGTACCGAAAGCAGATTCGCCGTTGCCGGATTGGTCGGGATGTTCGACAGGGCGCTCGTAATCGAAGCCGTCGGCCTGAGTAACGTGCTGAGCGAGCGACATTGGCTGAATCCAAGTGATATCAACAAGATTGACCCGGGATGAATCGTGCTCGCACGTCAGGTATACGTCTTGCAGATCACCTGTGCAGAGGGATCATCCGGCGCTCAATTATAGGAGAGGGGAGGCGAGCGAGTTGAGGGAATACGTTTTGTTTTCGAGGACTATCCTTGTGATTCTACGGACTCGTAAGATCATACCCGCTGTTCTGTTGTGCAACGCGCACACCGCCAGCGGGAGGCCGTGTCTGTGACGTAACCAACAAGACTTAAAACTCCAGGAGGGGCTGGCGCGCTTCGAGCTTTCCAGCAATTTCCAAATTTCGGGGAGCTCGGACCCATACTCGGATGGTGGGTCCGGGTACCTACCTTATCTTGTAGTTTACCTCCGGCCGGGAGCGGAGATGTGGGTCCGAACGCCGGACCCGGCTTCATCAGCTAAAGTGGACAGCAAACTTGCTCTTCGCTCGGATTCTCTCTCTGTACACGACGAGAACCCAAGGACCGGCGGTCAATAGGAAGCCAATGCCGCCAAGTAAGCTTGACGCCGATCCGTACCCGAGATTGCTGTACATCTGCACCGTTACAAGCGGGAAGATGCCGCCAATGAAATTTCTGCGAAATGACTGTGCTGCCAGAGCAGAACACGCGTAGTCGCGGCAACCGTCTGCGAGGTGATTGAAGACGGCTAAGTACATGGAAAAAACGTCGAGTGTTGATATGCCAAGACCAATGGCCGGCGCAACCCAGTGGACTTGCTCTCTCGCGCCGTCCACGCGAAGATGAAAAGAACCTGTCGGTAGGCAAATGCGCTCAATGCAACTGAAGTAAAAGCCCCGCTTTGGTCGGTTCAATGAAACAACGGGATTCGACAGCGCTTCTAGCCAGACTTCCTGATAGATGCTAATGGGAGTTGCTAGGGCCAATGCCGCACACGACCTCGCAAATATGGCATTAGCAGATGCCAGATCAAAGTCGAAGTCGTAGATTGTAGTCAAAACCAATGGTACGGCGGTGAATCCGATAAAATTTACCCACTCAAAGCAGCCCACAACGAAAAGAAGGAGACCTCTGGCTCTGAGAACAGGAGCACAAAGGGCAACGTGATCGAGGACACAATCATATGACCATAGAACGCCGTTTTCCATCGGTCTCAGACTGCCATTTGACTGTTATCCAATGTGGGCTACATTCCCTTCTCTCGTTATTCAATCACACTATTGCGTAGGTGCCGACCAAATACAAGATCTTGGCATCGACATTCGAAAGCATTTTCTGTAAAACGCACCCTTGCACTTTACTAATTTTAAGACGACTTCACGGCCTTGTGGGCGCCGTACTTGCTCTCCCACTCATCATTCACTCCCCAGTAGTCCTCCGGGGCATAGGGATCGTACCATTCTGCCAGGAAACCCTTCTTACGCCAAGGCGTCAGTCCCAGGTCCCGCTGCAACAAGTCAAGATACGGCACAGCGTCAAAAACGAAGCTAGGGCATTTGTTGTTGCCCCAGTCAGTCGGGTATCGCCAGTAGCCATAGCGGTTCATCAGGACAGTATCGTACTGCAGCTTCTTCATCGCCGGCTCGTCACCAGCTGCGTTGGCGGGATCCCGAACAAGGCGACTCGAGAAGTAGGCGCTAATCCAGAGACCTTGCAAGTGAGCCGTGATAGCGTTGCTGAAGTTGCTGACCATGCCAGCGAAGGCCGTATCGCGAGCATGCAGGAAGCGTTCCGAGGGCGGAACGATGAATTTGTGCAGCATGTACGGTGTAAGAGTCTTGTACGGCGTAACTTCATCCTGGCTGTCGATTCCCTTCATGTCGGTCATGGGGACATAGTCCATGTTCCACACCGGCTGATATGTGAGTCTGGGAAATCGCTCCAAGATTTCCCTGTCGGGCATGTCGAAAAGATCTTTCCGTCCAGCGAGCTCATCTCGTGTTGCTTTCGGGATGGGCACGTGAGGAATGCCAAGGTCGTTCTCGATGCCCTCAGGAAGAAATTTGATCGGCGGGACATGCTTCCAACCAGTATGAGCCAGAAGCACGTCCGCCTCAAGCTCGGTTCCGTCGGACAAGTGAACCTTTCCGCGACTAAGATGATCAAGTTCGCCGACATGAACCTTGATCGTGCCGTTCCTGATGAGGTCGAACAGGCTGGTGTCGTAGTTGAAAATGCTGAAACTAGTGGATGTGAACATGGCTGCGGTCCAAGGCTTCAGCTTGGCTGTGTCTGGATGAGAGTCATATTCCATTAGAGCCTTTGTGTCGTCGCCCAGGAGTTTCCAGAACCCGTCGACAATAGCTCGACCAACAGCGGTGCCGTGGAAAAAAGACCGAATACCAATGTAACCATCCTCGTTGCCCCAAACACAAGGACTGAACCAGGTCAACAGGCGTGTATCTGTACCTAATTAGTCATGAATTTCAACGAGCGGGTGGGTTCACTAACTAGCCAGCTTCTCTAGCCACTTTTCAAGGGGAGTGACAAATGGAGGTGCCATCCAGCACGGCCCGTGGCCCTGAGCTAGTATCCGTTTTTTAGCACAGACGAACGCAATGAAGCAGGAAAGAAGACTTACATCGCACAATCCAGTTCACCTCGACGCCGGCGGTTGCGTACGCATACGCTGCGTCCCAAGCGAATTTGGTGGCACCGAAAATGGTCACTGTCTTGGCCGTCTTCAGAGTATCAGCGTCCTGCTGGAAGTGTTTTCCGTGGAAAATCCTTCCCCCGAACGACTCCTGGCCTTCGAAGTGAGGTAGCCATGGCTCGGACGTAAGTCTAGTTGCAATTATGAGGTGCCTGGCAAAGACCTTGGACTCGTCTCCGCCCTGATTAGTTACAGTGAGGGTCCATCCGCCCTCGGCCGTCTCCTGATGTTCTGCTGTGACGACTTTATGACTAGAGCGAATCTTGTCGGCAATACTAAACCTTTCCGAATAGGCCTTGAGATACTTATTGATAGTCTATCCAGGAATATATTAGCGAGGGGAGGTGTTAAAAGACTCACTTTTCATAAGAAAATCCGGATATTTGAACATCCCAAAGAGGTTATTGCTCTTGAGCCCCGGATATAGTCTATTGAGAAACGTCCTATAGGGCTATATTTATAGCTACTACAGAGCTTATTCTATTATAACGAGAGTAGCTATAACATAATTACTTATAACTATAGTTAGAGGAATAACCCCTAGAAAAAGGTCGCTCTAGAGCTAACATTAGTTATATATTACACTAGGAATAGGCGATACTAAAGGTATTATAATATACCCCCCTAGACGTAGTAGTAGCTAGAAAAGCGCCTAACTATATAATATCCCTTAAAATACTTAAATATAAAGCGATATATCTATAAATAACCTATTAACAAGCCTATTTATAAAAGAGATAATAAAGTAAAGTTATTTATATTAGGTATAGGTAAAGCGTAAATAGTTATAGTTTTCTACTTTTATAACTATCGCTATTATTATTATAATACCCTTTATTTACTAACTCTTACTAATAGTAGTAGAATCCGTCGTCTCTTATTAGCTTAAGCAGGGCGGCTACTATCGCATTAATTTTAAATAAAATAACCTAGCTACCTTCCTACCTTCTTAACTCTTCCCTATATATAATATAATAAATATATATATACCTAACTTTAGTTCTAATAATAACCTTATCGCGCGTGCGCGTATATACTTATAATATATAATAATCTTAAAGCTATTATAATATACTAATATATTTATAAATACCTCCTAAAAAGAAGACTAGCTAGGCTATAGCTCTTAAGAAAGCGCGTACTACTAAAAGTAAGAATAAAGCTAGGGGTAGAGGGGCGCACCTCCTCCCCTAGAGAGTAATAATAAAGTTATATATATATTATTCCTTCTTATTATTAATATATAATATACTAATATATTATATAGCGAGTAGAGGGAAGTAGAAGTAACCTTTAGAGAGTAGCTCTAAGGATAAGGGTTTATAGCTTTAGAAGCCCTAGGGTTACCCTCCTAAGTAATTTAAGAAGATAGCTCCTAGTAAGTTATAATCCCTTTATTATTACTATTATATATTAGAATATTACTAACCTTATTATTATTATAATCCCTAAGGAGATAAATAAGAAAGAGGGTACTAATAAGGGTAATTTAAAGCCCCCTCTTAGCTCTCCTCCCCCTAGTAGAGAAATAAAAGTAGAGTAAGTACGCCTATTTAATAAGCGCTACTTTTAGTATATTTTAAGTAAGCTTTTAGGCTTATTAAATAGAAGGTGCTCGCTTAGTATAGTAAGTAAGTATAATTATTATTATAAGGGTAAGGTGCCTTATTAATAAATAAGCGCCCCTATTATTATTATAGCTTACTAATATACTAAAGCTAAGACTTTAAATAACCTAGTAGTTAGAAAGGTAAGGTTCTATATATACTTTATTTCTATAACTATCTTCTAATATAACCTATAGACCCTTACGTATTAGAGAGCTATACTCCATAAGGCTATTACTACCTAGAAAGAGGAGATTATAGTAGTAAAGAAGGGTAGTAATAATAAGGGTTCGGGTAGGGCTCCTAAGGTAATAGGTAGTTTTAATATATATAGCGTTATTGCTCTATCTCCTACCCTAGTTCTATTTAGAACCCTAGTAGTTAGCGCGGGTATACTTATACCTTATCTGCCTACTAGTAACGTAGCTACTATAATACGCTATATAGTTAATAGTCTTATTGGTATATATTTACTAGAGGTATTACTACTCTTATATAATACCTTAATAGATTAGTATAAGTAAATCCTCTGAGGTTAGGTAATAGAAAATTAGTATTTTAAGGTAGCCCTATAGGGTAGGTTATATTCCTTTTACTCCTATAGGAGTAACTTTAGGCTCACTAGCTAATAGGCTATAAATTAATTAAAGATTAGGCGCTACTAGCCCTCCTATATATATTTAAAGTATCCCTTGTTTATTATAATTATTCTCTATATATCTTTTAGATTAAGGAGCGAATAGAACTATTCAAATTTCTTATAGTTAAAAACCTTTATAAGACTATTAACTAGTATATTATTTATTAGTATATAAACTACGCTAAACGATCCTCTAGCGTATTCTTATTATAGCTATATATTCTAAATATCGATATACTATAGCTTAGTTAAGATCTATTCCTTTTTACCTATTATAAGACGAATTATTTATTAGTTACTATAATAAATCTTCTAGATATTACTAAGTTTAAGAGTAATATCCCTGAATAGCCTCTAAAGAGTATTTATCTCCTTAGTAGTATATTTAAGGCTTAGAAGCTCCGCTTCTATTCTTAACGTTATAATTATAGCTTATTTAGTAGCTTTTTATTAGATTAGTCCTCTAAAGAGCGAGATTATATACCCTTAAGATAACCTCTATATCTCCTTGTTATCTATAAATAAAGCGTTACTTATAATTAGTAGTACCTATCTACCCCCTAGCTTACTAAAGCGTATTATAAGGTAATAAGTATAATATAGGTACTATATAACCTAGTTAGTAGTAATATAGTAATAAGGAGCAGGGTTCGTTAGGAATCTTAAGAGTAGGGAATATATAAAAGCGATATTAGGTTAGATTATAATAATAATATAGAGTATAGAGCTAATCTTCTCTTAGAAACTCTTTACTTCTAATAGTATTACTACTATTTTACTCTTTAAGAGTAATAGGTTTAGAAGGGGGGTTACTAGCGCTCTTAAATTAAGTAATTAAACTTCTTTATAACCTACTTAATATATTAGTTATAGGAAAGGTATATCTTTTATTTAGCTTAGTTATAGATAACTCTAATTCTAAGATAGTACTTAACTAGGCCTTATTTCTCTAACTTATACGCTTCTTTTAAGCTAGTAATTACTCTTTATACTACTTCTTTATAGTTCTTATAAAATAGGATAAGGAAGTTATTTATATAGAAGATAACGAGGACCCTCTTCTTAATTAACTAGGTGAGATATAGGTCTTTACTTATAGGTATAAGGCCTAAGCGCTAAAGGGTTAAGGAGAACTCCTTATACTAGAGTAATAGCGCGTCCCTTAGCCTATAGAGCGCGTAGCGTAGTTCGACGTACTTTCTAAGCTACTTAAAGCTATCTAGTAACTTATAAATAATTAGATCTTTATTTAGGTCCTAAGAGGCGTTTAGGAACGCGTTAATAATATTAAATTATTTAACTTTAAGGTTAAATTATATAATAATTACTATTACTACCCTAAAGGTATAAGTAGCGAGGGTTATTATATAAGTCTATTTAAGGGGCGACTTCTCTTACTAATCGCCTCGAATATAGATCCTTACTTTATACTAGTTAAGAACGTTATTCTTATTAAATTTATAAGTAAATACCTACTTTAAAGGGATTAGTCTCTTTATTATTATCTCTTAATTAATAACGCGCTATATAGCTATCTATTATAATTTACCTATCTTAACCTTAGCTACTTCTTTAAAGCAAGTTCGGAGCGCTTATAGGAGGTTTAAAAGCTCCCTTTATAAGTATAGTAGCTTAGTAAGGTTATTAGTAGTAAGATATTTATAGATCGTCGTAGTTACGCGAGTAGGCTTTGCGCTATAAATAGTAGTATAAATATAGCTATAAAGCGTATAGTACCCTATACTAGCTTCTAAAAAAGCCTTCTACTAATTAGGTATAAAAGTCTTAAAGAAGCTAGATACCTACTCCCGCTCGATATAATACTATAATAAGAACTAATAACTAGAGCGGGATTCGCTCTCTATCGTTCCTAGTTATAAGTTACTAGGTAATAGATTATATAGTTATTAGCTTTAATAAGTTTAGCTATAGCCCTCCTAGTTATATACCTAGTTAGACCTCTATTTAGTATTAGCCCTCTCCTCTCTATCCTAGTATAGCTATATTAGTAGATTTAAGGGCCTCCTATCTAAAGGTTTATTCTTATTACTCTTACCCGCTCTAGAAATATATTATAAAGTAGGGAGTAGTTTAATTATAATATAGTTCTTAATCTATTCCCCTTTAGAATTAACTTCCCTAATAGCTTTATATATATAGTTTATTTCTAATATATATACTATACTTACTACTCTATCTATTAGGGCTAGGCTTTTATCTAGCTCTAGTATAAGATTAGGGGATAATAGCTACCCCCCCTTCTAACTTACTTATCCCTTTAGAGGTTTTAGGATTCTTCTATTTAGAAACTTAGTTATAGGAACGAGGGTTAATATAAGTAACTATTTAGTTATAAGTATTAATATAGCTTAATCCTTATTTATAATACCTAGGATCTAAAGTTTAAAGTTAACTTATTGAGTTTGGAATTACGCCGCAGCCCCTTTGCAAAAAGACTATAATAAATTCACCTAGTTCGTAGGTATAATTCGGGAAATACTATATAGGTATTTTAACCTATACCCTCTACTAGTTAAGGAAAATAATATAGGAACCTTATATATTCCTACTACTTATAAGTAAACCCTTATATAAAGTCGGACGCGCGCTACACTAGGGCTAATTATATTAGAGCTAAACGGGCTATTAAGGCTCTTATAGTAACGCCCTCGCTAAACCTTCTAGCAAGGTGCTATGAAAGCTACTATATAAGATAACTTCTTAACCTAAAAGGTTAACCTTCTAGTAAGGTATTAAAGGTAAATACTACTATATAAGAACTAACTCCTTAGCTAAAGAGGTCTTTCCTAAGAGGTTCTTATAGCTAGAAGTATAAGAAGCTCTATTACTATAAGCAGGGCTTTATACCTCTCCCTCTTCCTTATCCCTATAACTTATAATAAATCCTTAACTATATTAGCACTAGACCCCGCATATAAAAACGCTAAGCCTGCGCAAGGCACGCCCTATAATACTATTAATATATAAGAGCTTACTAGAGAGTTTAGTATTAATACGATCGATAAAAACCGCTCCTTCTTTAACTACTCTATTATATATAGAGAGCGTATTATTAGCATAGCCCTTAAGAGGGCTCTTATTAATACCCCTAGAGGGGATACTCGCTATTATATTGCGGCTAAGCAAGCGGACTTAGCAGCGGAAGCTAGGCGGGTCGTTGCTTAAAGTTAACTTATAATATAGGTTCTTTAATCTCTTCTACTATCTTATACATAATATCTTCTAGGATAGCCTCTTTTACCTTATCTTTTATATAGAAAGTCTATTTATTAAACGTCACGTTCTATATAATAATAACTATTTATAATATAGGGATCTAGACCCTATATAGGTTATAGGCGTTTAGAATATAGCCTACTAGGTATCTAATATATCCCCGCAGTATTACCTTGAAGTCTCTCTTATCGATTTCTCTCTCTTATTCCCTCTTAAGGGGGTATATATAGTAGCTATAGGTATATATATATCCCTAGTAAGGGCGAAGGTTGCAGGTTAGGGTCGCTCTATTATTAGGTTACTACTAGCGAAAGTACTAGCAGAACTACTCCTCTTCGATCTATAGTAGTAAACGCTAGTTATAGCGCTTAAGTAAGCTTATATTATAAAGCGTTATTACTACTAGTACTATCTTAGCCTATAGCTTTATAAGTAAGCTAGCTATAGCAAGTATCTTAATTATTTAAGTTATAACTTCCTAACTAGCCTATTCCCCTCTATTATTTAGTTCCTTTATATATAGAGGGGTTATTTTAACCTCTATTCCTTCTATATAGGTCTAATCCTTATATCCTATATAGCCTATAAGTTAAATTACTAACCTCTCAACGTCTTATCTAAATTTATAAATAGAAAGTCCCTTTTATTAAGGTACTTATTACTTAAAGGTATATAGAGCGAGCATAACGCTACTATAGGTCTTATTAATACGTAGAAATATAAAGAGCTAACTAGTATATCTATCTTTAATAATAAGGAGCTACTAGTTCTAGTTAAAACCTTTAGGGTAGTTAAATAAATCTTATGTAATCCTATAGTAAGGGTATATTACTTTATCTTCTAATATTCGTCTTAAAATTACTTATTTAGTATATATAACTTTGTAGTATTAGTACTATAAGCACGTTAGGCTTTTAATCCTTACCCCCCGAGTAGTATACACTAGCTACTCTAGAGCCTCGGGGCTAAGGTGCCTGCTTTAGAGGTACTAAAGTATTATATCGTTACTCTAGTCTAGTAGTAGTATAAAAGAGGTATACTTATATATTATAAGTATATAGTTTATATTAATAATAATAATATTAATACTTTAGGAGATCCGCTTAGAAATAGAGTATAAGGAATAAGGCTTATATTTAAAGAAGGCGAGGTTCGCCTTCCTAATAAGTTTCTTAATTATAACGCTATTCTTATAGGTTCTAAAGCAAAATATAAAGTTATACCCTAAATATTAAATACCTATCTTCTAAAGTAGCGCTTTAGAGATAATATTAATATAAAAGTTCTCTATATATCCTATATTATAGAGTATAAAATCCTCTATATTCACGCTTTTTAAGCAATTAAGAGTATTCTTAATAATTTATATACCTTTTATAATAATTAGGTATAAAGCTATTCTAGAATTAACCTATTCTCTATTATAATACTTAATTAAGGAGGGGATAAGTAGGGACTTATTATTTATAAGGTATATCCCGCTATAGTTATCTAGGATTATAGACTTATATAGTACGTAGGGTCCTAGGTAAGAGGTTATAAAGATACTTAGGTACTCTTTATCTAAGTTAACTATATTATCCTTAACCTTATTTAAGAGGGCTATATAAAAAGTAACTATTATTATATTTATAAGGTAGCTAGGAGCTATATCGGATTTCTTAAATAAACCCTTATTAACCCCCTTATTACTTTAGTAGTTATTACCCTTATAGGGTATAGCGTATAGCTAGCTCTTATAAGTAAGTTCTATATAAAGATTAGCAAGGCGTAGATTACTATTTAACTAGTTATAGATCTAAGCTACTTATATATCTATTACTAATATATAGGAGCCCTTCTAGTAATATCTAGTTAAGGTAGCTTCTAAGTAGTTATAATTAATACTTAGCTATTAATAGCTCGACCTATATAAGTACTATTTATTACTAGATAAGTTACTAGTTATAGGAATGCTTAATAGATTAGCCTCGTCTATATAGCTAGCTAGTATTATAAAGACCCTAGCGCTTTATTCTTATAACCTTAAGTAGAGTATATCCTTATATAAGAGGTCCTTAAATATATTAATATATTAGCTTATATTAGAGACTAGGGTCCCTACTCGCTATTATTTAAGGATATTTATAATCTCTATATTAGCTTAAATAAGTATAAAGTAATAACTTATTACTTAAAGAAAAGTTTTTAAAGCGAGGGTACTAATCGCTTTAGGAAGCTTAAGCTAGGTAGTATAGAAGTAGATACCCCTAAAGTCCTTAATCTAAGCGTTAGGATTAATACTCTTATTCGCTTTTCCTAAGACTTAGATATACTCCTCTTAAATAGTAATAAGGGTACTAGCTTTACTAGGAGCTTAGTAATATTTAAGATTAATAACAAAGCTATAAAGGGTTATATCCCCTTTAATAAGAAGTTCTATATATATAGGTATAATAATATTATAAGTAATAGTCTCTATAACTAAATAGTTAATCTATTTAAACTCTTAATCCTCGCGGGATTACTTAGACTCTTATATAATAAGTAAATAAAAGTACTCTAGGTATTATTCCTATATACTTATAGTATTCTTATTTATTATAACTAGGGTAGCTAGAGGCTAAAGGGGTTGCGATTTATTTATTATCTATATCCTAGTAGTAGACTTAGGAGTAGTCCTAGAAGTAGTATTAGTAGTAACCTCTTTTAAAGCCTCCTACTTAAGTAGAGCGATATATTAATTATAAACGCTCTTCTCCTATAGGTATTAAGTATTAATATCCTAGTTTTACTTAGTAATATATATATTAAGAGTTAGAGTTTCTAGTAAGGTTTTACCTAAGTATAAAGGTCCTTTAGAGTTATTTAAGTTAATATACTTCTAGACTCTAGTAGCTTAGGCTTTAGCTTAGATTATTATATATTAAGTAGCGAAATCCCTATATATAGTTAAGTAGTATAATACTATTATAATAGTAATAGAAGATATTATAATTAAGGTTATTTAAAAATAGAGGGTTTATAGTAATAGAGGATAGTATATAATAAAGAAGAAAGAAAGAATAAGAGAGAGGAAGTTTTAATAAGTATTTTTAGTAATAAAAGCTTATTTTAAAATAGTAGTTAGGGGTCTAGTTAGAGCTAAGCTTATAACTATTAAGAAATATCCTATAGGGCTATATTTATAATTACTAAAGAGCTTATTCTATTATAATAAGAGTAGCTATAATATAGTTACTTATAACTACGGTTAGAGGAACGACCCCTAGAAAAAGGTTGCTCCGGAGCTAACGTTAGTTATATGCCGCGCTAGGAACGGGCGATGCTAAAGGCATCACGACACAGTCGATCCTCGGCCCACGTCCCACCAAGAGCGGGCTGAGAATCAAATATAACTAGCGACGACTCTGGCTGCGTGCAGTGATACTGCTTCGCAGCGCCCAGGCCGTACCATCCTGCGGTGTTCTGTTAGCTCGTCAAGTGTCTTTTCCATAGGTATCTTTCAGCGCATGTAGCGCCATCCAGAATGTCTTGAGTGCCGGTGCCGGTGCCGGTGCCGCCGCTGCACATTGGGACTTACCGGCTCCCACAACAACGCAGCCGATTTTCTCTATACTCTCGGCGGGAGCTCAGCTCTCTCGGAAGGTTTGAGTGCGTGTCGCGATAGGTCGAAGCGCTCAAAGGGATGTGCGTGGCGAATGGAGGCATATGGAGCGAAGTCTGCAGTGCTGAAGGGAGTATATTGCATCTAACTGCATATATCTAGAAGAGGTCTCTCTAAATAGGGGCATGCAGATCGAAGGGATATATATATCCGCTTCAGAGCGGGTAGGACCGCGCGAGACCGCGCAGGTAGACCCTATCCCGCACGACAGTGCGCACAGGGCAGCAAGAGTTAGCCTTGAGTCCGGCAAAGGTTATCCTTAAGAACGTTAGCTTCTAGTACCTTTTTTACCACCTATATTTAGCCACATAGGGGTAATTATACTTTATTATATAAGTTTAACCTATATCCTATACTATACTATATATAATATACTTTTTAAATACCTAGAAAGCTATTGCTACCTTCTATTATTCTATATTTATAGAAAGTATTATTAACCTTAATAACCTTATAATAGAGGTTATAAGAACCTTAGGAGTTAATATATAAGGTATATAATAGCGAGGTTAATCTAATAGTTTATTATAAATTAACTTTAACTTAGTAATACTCTAGTAATTACTTCTTATTATAATAAAAAGCGCTTTATATATTTAAGGTACTATTATAAAAGCTATAAATATTCTATAAGGAACAATAGCGGGTGCAGGGTATAGAGCTAACGCTATTAGTAAAACATTAGCGAATTAGTAGTAAATATATATACCCTTAAGAAAACTCTATAAGCTAGAGACTAAGAAGGTTAAGTAATAGTTTAATATAATTATAGATACCTACGTTTTAGTATTCTAACCCTTCCTAGTTTAGGCTTATAGCTATACTCTTATAACTCTATTACTTCTACCTCGATTTAAGAAACTAGCGCTAGTTAGAATATTTAAAACGAACTAGTAATAGTATACTAATAAATTAGTAACGGAGTTTAATTATAATAAACTCTAAGCTAGATATATAGAATATAACTAATAGGGTCTTAGCTAATATAATATAAGTCGCTCGCTAAGCCCTAAGATATAAGGAATATAGCGCGGATGCTATAGTAAGGGGATAGATAACCCTAGCGATAATATAGTGGGAGAAATAACCCTAAGGGGGCGGGCCTAGTCCTAGATAGTACTAGAGTAGGTAGACCTACCCTCGCTTAGTAAATAAATAGTAAATAGTAGCTAATAGGGCACCCTACCTAAGACCCTCTAAGAAGCTAGCGTCTTAGGTATCCTTACCTAAGCGATAGGACTATTATAGAGATAGCAGGAGAGCTTTATAGAGTAGATATATCTATAATAGTAGTAGTATAAGGAATATACTACTACCTTACTATAGGAACTTGCTAACCGCCTAGTAATAAGGTACCTATAGAGAGAATATAAGAAACCCCCTATATATAACTACTATATTATAAGTAAGGACTTTATTATAAACTAGGTTAATAACTAGATCTAGGTAGTTAAGAATAGATACTAACTACGCGCTAGTAGCACGCTAGAGTAATAGATCTAATAAGTACTTATAAAGATAAGCTTATCTCTATAAACCTAGTAGCGATATTATAAGGCTAGGCTAGAAAGAGACCTAGCTTAAGCTAACTTTATAGCGTTCGTTTACTAATAATATATTAACCTAGAGCTTTAAGAGTAGAGGTATTATAAAACGCTAAATATAATAAGGTAGAAGGAGATATAGTTACTAATATAGTTCTTTACTAAATAATTAGTAATATATTAGAACTTAGGTAAAATTAATATAGAAGATAGTAAGGCTAGGGCTTATATACTATACTTCTAACTAGCCCCCTTTTTATATAAAGAGCTTAAATATTAGAAAGTTAAAATATAGAGACTAAGGGATATAGCTATAGAAGTAGAACGCCTATAGGAGATATATTACTAATAGGGTAGCGAGACCCTATAGAGCGAAAGTAAGAAGTAATATATAAGTAAAGAGTATATACTAAGGGTTCCCCCTATAGCGAGGGTAAGCTAAAGGGGGGGCTAGTAAAGCGTTAGCTATAGACCTACGCAGGGTTCCTAGAGCCTAATACCTTACTAACTAGTTAGTAGCACGTTATAGGGATCTAATAGGGGCTAGCCTATATTTAGCCCTAATATATAACCCGCGACGTCTAACCCCTTAGTATACTTTAGCTATAAGAAAAAAGGGTATAGGAGGGTAGACTACCTAGATAAATAATAAAATATAAATAAAATACTAGTAGGATATTAAGTATTTACTAAGAAAGCGAGGGTTAATATAATCTAATTTATAAGGGAGGTTAAGGAACTTAACTTATTAAAAAATAAATAAGCTAGGGGATTATACTAATAACCCCTATACCTATATTAAAACTAGATACCTTCCTAAGGGGAGATATTATTAAGGGATAGGTAATTATTCTCTAGAACGTCGCTAAATAAGAAGTAGTAATAGATATAGATTCCTTTTCCTAAGTTAATATTATTAGTAATTAACTAGTAAAGTCCTTATAATTATAACCTATAGCAGCGCGCGCCCCTATATTAGAGGGGTTTAATAGGTCCTCTATAATAAGCTAGAATATATACTAGTTAACCTTCTTCCTTATTAACTTAAGGGAATAACTAAGGAAGATATAGTAACTCTTCGCTAGGGCTCCCTACCTTAAAGGAGCAGGGGACCTCCTCTTATTATAATACTCTATAAGAAGGGAGGGTATTATAATTAATACTTAGATAAATACCTAGGGATATAAGCGCCTTAGTATTACTAAGCTATTAGTATTTATATAAGAGGTTATTAAGAATAGCTAGAAGGCCTATATTATATATATATTAGGGAATATTACCCCCTATAAGCTATTAATAAAAGCCCTAGGTAAAGAGGATACCTTAGAGGGCGAAGTAGAATTATTACTAGAGCTACTTAGTAAATAAGTAATATTTAACGAGTAGTTAGTAAAGGAATACCTAGCCCTAGAGGGCGTAGAATATACTATTAACTTAATTAAAGGGAAGAAACCTCTATATAGGCCTATCTACCTACTAAATAAGTACTAGCTAGAGGAGCTCTACTAATATATTACTAATAACTAAGTAATAGGGCGGATTTAACCCTTAATAAGCGAAGTAGGCGCCCCTATTCTCTTTATACCTAAGAAGGATAGATCCTTATGCCTTTATATAGATTATTAAGGCCTTAATAAGGTTATACTAAAGAACTAATATCTACTCCCCCTTGTTAGTAAGCTATTAAATAGGCTTTAGTTAGTAAAATAGATCTTAAAGATTAACCTTTAAGATATATACTACTATATCTATATTAAGCTAGAAGACTACTAGAAGATAGCTTTTAGGACTTATTATAGGAACTTTAAATATATTATTATACTATTTAGACTTATAAACGCCCTAGTAACGTTCGAAGTATATATTTACTAAGCGCTTGCTAAGCTACTTAATACCTATTATATTACTTATATAGATAATATTATAATTTACTCTAAGATAAGAGGGTAATATATAAAGGATCTTCGCTAAGTGCTCCGCAGGCTTTATTAGTAAGCGCTATATACTAAGCTTAGTAAGTATAAGTTCTACTAATAATAAGTAGAGTTCCTAGGGTATATTATTATACCTAAAGGTATATTAATAGACTAAACCCGCGTCTAAGCTATTACTAAATAGAAGCTACCTAAGATATATAAGGAGATCTAAGTTATCCTAGGATTTTATAATTTCTACTGTAAGTTTATTATAAGCTATTTAGGTATTATAGCCCCTATAATATCCCTAATAAAGAGTAGCGAGAATAGTAAGAAGGGAAGCGAATTTTACTAGCTAGAAGAGGCCTAATAAGCCTTTAAATAGCTCTAAGCTACCTTCTACTTAGTAACTATTTTCTAATATTAGGACCTAACTTATGAAATAAGGGTTAAAATAGATACTTTTATAAAAGCTATATCTAGTATCCTATTATAATATATTAATAGCTAGTAGTAACTAGTTACTTATTACTTATAGAAGCTTAGTAATACTAAGTAGTATTAGGGAGTAGGTTAATAGGAGCTTCTTATTATAATTAAAAGCCTAGACTACTAGGCTTATTACCTTTAGGGTATATCAAAAAAGTTTATAGTCCTAATAGATTACTAGGTACTAAAAGGAGTTATTAGCGCATTAGCGCGGGACCTTTAGGGAAGGCTCGCTAGATAGGTATATAAACTCTTAGCGTTTAACTTTAACCTAGAGTATAAGTTAGGGGTTATAAACCTAGTAAATAGGCTATTTATAAAGCTAGACTATGGCCTCTGGCCACTGCATAGTGATTTTACCTGCTCAAGTGCAACAGACCTTCTAACTCCGCGCCTCCTAATAATATATAGCCTTTAGTTACGTGATTATAACTCTCCTAACTATAGCTGCACTTATATATGCCTATAGCCTCACGATCTTTAACTTTATATTAATAATAAC
>JAVHLU010001596.1:0-28016 GCA_036785755.1 Colletotrichum ledebouriae
CTATTATTATTATGATTATTATTATGATTATTATTATTATTATTATTATTAGTACCTATTATATTTAGAAGGTTATGAAACTTTATTTTACCCAAAGGCTTTATTAATATATCTATAATATTATTACTAGACTATATATAAAAGAGGAAAATCTCTTCTTCTATAACTAGATTCCTAGTAAAATAGTATTTTATATTAATATACTCAGCCGTTTTATAAAACTCAGGATGCTTAGCTAACTTCTAAGCTGGGATATTATTTATAAGTATTTTAGGCTTTATAAGGCTATTATAGCCTGATTTATCAAGTATAAAGTTAGAGCTATTATATATATATAGAGCCTCTTTTGCTATAGCTAATAAAGCTATATATTTAGCTTCGGAGCTAGATAAGGCTACTATGTTTTATTTAGAAGAAGAATAGGATATAATATTATATAAACCCTAAGTAAATATATACGCTAAGGTTAATCTTTAATTATTAAGATCTTCTGCCTAGTCTATATCTATAAATATAATTATATCACTATTATTAGGTATATCCTTACTATAGTTATATATTAAACTATAGTTAGGAAATGTATTTATATACCTTCCGTTAGGAAGGTTAATTTTTACCTTTTAGGAAGCTAGGCCTACCTAGGAAAGAAAAACCTCTTATTATTATTAAACCCCTATATATTAATAGCTTAAATCTTATTACTCTTTTCAAGGATTAAGCTAATTTATCCTAGGTCTAGATAAATATAGGTCTATATAGCTTAGTCTAATCTATATTACTCTTATTAGCTCTTATTAGCTCTTATTAGCTCTTTATTAATAAGCTCTATATATATAATCAGGCTCTAGCTAGTAGCTAGTAGGAATAGGTACTTATTAATATATTTATACTTTGATTTTAAGGTTAGATAGAGTTAGCTATAACTAGACTTAGTAAATAAAACTTTAAAATATAATATAAGGTAATTATTAAGGACTACCTTAAGTAATATAGTTATTAAGGATTACTTTTAATCTTTAAAAGATCTCCTTACTTATTTTCTTTATAAGATACTTATAGATTTTAAGTAGTATATAAGATATAAAAATAAATAGCTACTCCTTAATATAGTTTATAATATACTTACTTTCTACCCTTTACTACCTCTCTTAATATATATAGCTCTAATAAGAGCGGGAGGTATATAAAAAACTATATATTAAAAAGAGAGTATTATATAAAGAGTATACTATATTATTTGCTTATTTAGTAATTATCCTTATTATGAATCCTAATAAAGAGATCTATTTCTTTAAATATATAATAGGTACTTACTAAAATACTTATTCCCTTATTGTCGTGTGGGATAGGGCCCACCTGCGTAGTTACGTGCAGTCCTACCCGCTCCGGAGCGGGTATATATATCCCTTTGGGTCGCATACCCCTGTTTAGAGAGACTTCTTCTATAGTTCGTTCTATAGATATATATATATATACTCCTTTATTATAGACTTTATCCTATATACCCTTCTTTATAACAACCCTCCCCTTAAGCGCTTATAGCTATTATAATAGTTATAAGCCTAGCTCTTAGCTAGTTCGACTTTGCTTATAATATACCTCTCCTATATAACCCTTAATATACTATAATAACTTTAGGCGCTCCTTTTAGCCCTCCTCTTAGCCCTCTATTTAACCCCTCTTAATTACTAATATAGCGCTTTAACCTAACCCTTTTACTACCTAGCTATATATATATACTTATTATCTCTCTAAGCTACGCAACTAGCCTGCTTAGTATTTATAGCTTCGCTTCTATACCCTTTAAGTAGGCGTATAGGATTATATTAACCTAAGCAGTTAACCTATACCTAACCTTACGCGCTATATAGCGCGCCCTCTAATAATTAATAAGCCTACTACGTAGTATAATAGGGAAGCTAATAAGACTAACATTTAAAATATAACGAATAGGCTATAAAGTACTATATATATTAAAACTTAAATAATATAAAGCCCCTATCTCTACTACTTCTTATAGTTAATAATATTTATAATAAGTACGCTACGCGCGTAGCTAATTATAATATTACTAAGGAGACCTAAAAGTCTCTCTTTAGTAGCTACTATAATACTTGGAACTTTATATATCGCACTATTAACCCCTTATTACTTATAGCTATTTAGAACGACCTCGTAGCTATTAAGAATACCTCCCTCTAATCCCTTATATAAGCACTTCAGTAGTTAATTACCCCTATAGACCTCGCTATAGTTACTACTATTTAAGATGAATACTTTTATATTCTAGAGTAGGCAAATACCTCTATATTACTATATACTTAGTATTAGTAATAGTACGCTACGTATTAGGGCGCGAGGTTGCTTAAGATCCCTAAGATCTAGGGGGTTATTATAACTAAGCGCTTCCTCGAGGTAGTTGGTAAGTATATAGCGCCTATATAGGCTTATAATACCCTTATTAAGGTTATTATAGCTAGATAGATTAGCGCGAAGCTACGCGCTCTTATTAAGATAGCTTTAATATTTAGCGCCCTCGTCGCCTAGCAATTAAAGCAGCCTAGCGCCCTTATAGGTATATTTACTATATTAGTAGGTATATCTAAACCTATCCCTACTAAAAACTCTATAATAATGCGGGATAATAGTAGGGATTATATATAATACCCCTATAGGTATATCTATTATTAGCTAGCGTAATATTATAATTACTTCTTTTTAGTAGTTTAGCTTAATAAAGCTAAACGAATTATTTCGCTTATAGGGCTAGAAAAAGAAGCTATCCTAGCTACCCTATATACTAATAAGTTCTCTTACTTATATAATATGCTTTAGGAGGAGGGTATTATAAGACCCTATATTAAATACCTAATAAATATTAAAGCGTAAGCCTCCTACTCTTATAAGTAGGCTACTCCTATTACTATTATTATAAATAGCGTAGCGCGGGGCCCTCTTAGTATACTAGCCCCCTTATAAGCAAATTGCTCCCCTTATTATAGCTATAGCTAGGCTCCCTTAAGCGGATTACTCTCCTTATTACTAAGCGGACTACTCCCCCTCTTCTTATTATTCTATAAGTAGCGCTACGCAGGATCCCTAGGGTACTACTTCTTTTATAAGATTTAGTTACAAATAGCTTTATTTTACTTTATATTTAGCCTTAGGGGATATTATAAGGCTAGGGGGGTATATTTTATAGGATAGGGTCTACTTATATAGTTATATATAGTCCTACCCGCTCTAGAGCAGGTATATATATCCCTTTAGTTTATATACCCCTATTTAGAAAGACTTCTTCTATAGTTCGTTCTATAGATATATATATATATATATACTCCTTTATTGCAGACTTCGTCCTATATGCCCTTCTTTACGACGACCCTGCCCTTGAGCGCTTGTAGCTATCGCGATACTTATTAAGGTTAAATAGAGTTAGCTATAACTAGACTTAGTAAATAAAACCTTAGAATATAGTATAAAGCCCTTGTTATTAAGAACTACCTTATAGCTTTCTAAGACCTACTTACTTATCTTCTTTATAAAATACCTATAGATTTTAAGTAATATATGAGCTAGCCCTTATTATTAATTTAGAGCTTAAAATTATTCCTAGAGATATATAGCTTAAGTAAATATAACTCACTAATATTACCTCTTTATAAAATACCTATAAACTCTAAGTAGTATATAAGCTATAGAAATAAAAAACTACTAATTAGTATAGCTTATAGTATACTTACCTCCTATCCCTTTTATCTCTCTTAATATATATAGCTCTAATATAAGCGGGAGGTATATAAAAAGCTATACATTAAGAAGAGAGTATAATATAAGGAGATTACTATATTATTTACTTACCTAGTAATTATCCCTATTATATATTCTAATAAGAAAGTCTATTTCTTTAAGTAAATAATAGATACTTACTAGTATATATATACCTTTATTATTATTAAATAGAGATAGCTTTAAGTAGACTTAGGAGATAAAAGCTTAGAATATAGCACGAGGCTCTTATTAGTAACAATTACTTTTAAGCTTTCTAGGACCTACTTACTTATCTTCTTTATAAAGTACTTATAGATTTTAAGTAATATATAAGCTAGCCCTTATTATTAAGTTAGACCTTAAAGTTATCCCTAGAGATATATAGCTTAAGTAGATATAAATTATTAATACTACCTCTTTATAAGATGCCTATAGAGTCTAAGTAGTATATAAGCTATAAAAATAGAAAGCTACTAATTAGTATAGCTTATAATTTACGTATCTCTTATCTCTCTTTATCTCCCTTAGTATATATAGCTCTAATAAGAGTAAGAGGTATATAAAATACTATATATTAAGAAGAGAGTGCTATATAAAGAGATTACTATACTATTTACTTATCTAGTAATTATCCTTATAATAAATACTAATAAGAAAGTCTATTTCTTTAAATATAGCTTATTAATACTACGTTTTTATAGGGTACCTATAGATTCTAAATAGTATATAAGCTATAAAAATATAACGCTATTTATTAATATAGCTTATAGTATACTTACCTCCTATCCCTTATTATTATAAGGAATAATATCGGGTATAGGATATAGAGCTAATACTATTAGTAAAATATTAGTAAATTAGTAGTAAATATATATCCTCTTAAGAAAAACTCTATAAGCTAGAGACTTAGAAGGTTAAGTAATAGTTTAATATAACTATATATACTTACGTTTTAGTATTCTAGCCTTTCCTAGTTTAGGCTTATAGCTATACTCTTATAACTCTATTACTTCTATCTTAATTTAAGAAACTAGCGCTAGTTAGAATATTTAAAATAAACTAGTAATAGTATACTAATAAATTAGTAATAGAGTTTAACTATAATAAACTCCGGGCTAGGTATATAGAATATAACTAATAGGGTCTTAGCTAATATAATATAGGTAACTTACTAAGCCCTAAGATATAAGGAATATAGCGTAGATGCTACGCTAGGGGGATAGATAACCCTAGCAACGATAAGATAGGAGAGATAATCCTAAGGGGGCGGGCTTAGTCCTAGATAATACTAGAGTAAGTAGACCTACCCTCGCTTAGTAAATAAATAGCGAGTAGTAGCTAATAGGGTACCCTGCTTAAGACCCCCTAAGAAGCTAGCGTCTTAGGCGTCCTTACTTAAGTAATAGGACTACTATAGAGATAGTAGGAGAGTCTTATAAAATAGATATATTTATAATAGTAGCAGTATAAGGAATAAACTACTACCCTATTATAGGAACTTACTAACTACCTAGTAACGAGGCACCTATAGAGAGAATATAAGAAACCCCCTATATATAACTATTATACTATAAGTAAGGACTTTACTATAGACTAAGTTAGTAACTAGATCTAGGTAGTTAAAGATAGATATTAACTACGCGCTAGTAGTATACTAGAGTAATAGGTTTAATAAGCGCTTATAAAGATAAGCTTATCCCTATAGACCTAGTAGTAATATTATAGGGCTAGGCTAGAAGGAGACCTAGCTTAGGCTAACCTTATAATATTTATTTATTAATAATATATTAACTTAGAGCTTTAAGAGCAGAGGTATTATAAAAAGCTAGATATAATAAAGTAGAAGGAGATATAATTACTAATATAGTTCTTTGCTAAATAATTAGCGATATATTAGAACTTAGGTATAGTTAGTATAAAAGATAGTAAGGCTAAGGCTTATATATTATATTTCTAAGTAGCCCCCTTTTTATATAAGGAGCTTAAATAATAGAAGATTAAAATATAGAGACTAAGGGATATAGCTATAAAGGTAGAACGCTTATAGGAGATATATTACTAATAGGGTAGTAAGACCCTATAGAGCGAAAGGAGGAAGTAATATATAAGTAAAGAGCACGCGCTAAGAGTCCCCCTTATAATAAGAGCGAGCTAAAGGGGGGGCTAGTAGAGCTCTAGCTATAGAACTATGCGAGGTACCTAGAGCCTAATACCTTACTAACTAGTTAGTAGCACGTTATAGGGATCTAATAGGGGCTAGCTTATATTTAGCCCTAATATATAACTTATAATATCTAACCCCTTAGTATATTTTAGCTATAAGAAAAAAGAGTATAGGAGGGTAAACTACTTAGATAAATAATAAAGCGTAAATAAAACGCTAGTAAGATACTAAGCGTTTACTAAGAAGGTAAGGGTTAATATAATCTAATCTACGAGGGAGGTTAAGGAACTTAACTTATTAGAAAACGAATAGGCTAGGGGATTATATTAATAACCCCTATACTTATAGTAAAACTAGATACCTTCTTAAGGGGAGATATTATAAAAGGATAGGTAATTATTCTCTAGAATATTACTAAATAAGAAGTAGTAATAGATATAGATTCCTATTCCTAAGTTAATATTATTAATAGTTAACTAGTAAAGTCCCTATAAATATAACCTATAGTAGTGCGTACCCTTATATTAGAGGGGTTTAATAGGTCCTCTATAATAAGCTAGAATATATACTAGTTAACCTTCTTCCTTATTAACTTAAGGGGATAACTAAGGAAGATATAATAACTCTTCGCTAGGGCTCCCTACCCTAAAGGAGTAGGGGACCTCTTCTTATTATAATATTTTATAAGAAGGGAGGGTATTATAATTAATACCTAGATAAATACCTAGGGATATAAGCGCCTTAGTATTATTAAGCTATTAGTATTTATATAAGAAGTCGTTAAGAATAGCTAGAAGGCTTATATTATATATATTTTAGGGAATATTGCCCCCTATAAGCTACTAATAGAGGCCCTAGGCGAAGAGGATACCTTAGAGAGTAAAGTAGAATTACTACTAGAGCTACTTAATAAATAAGTAATATTTAATAAGTAGTTAGTAAAGGAATACCTAGCCCTAGAAGGTATAGAATATATTATTAACTTAGTTAAAGGGAAGAAACCTCTATATAGGCCTATCTACCCGCTAAATAAGTACTAGCTAGAGGAGCTCTACTAATATATTACTAATAACTAAGTAATAAAGCGGATTTAACCCTTAATAAGTAAGGTAAGCGCCCCTATTCTCTTTATACCTAAGAAGGATAGATCCTTATACCTTTATATAGATTATTAAGGCCTTAATAAGGTAATACTAAAGAACTAATATCTACTTCCCCTTATTAGTAAGCTATTAAATAGGCTTTAGGGAGCGAAATAGATCTTAAAGATTAACTTTTAAGATATATACTACTATATCTATATTAAGCTAGAAAACTACTAGAAAATAGCTTTTAGGACTTATTATAAGCACTTTAAATATACTATTATACTATTTAGACTTATAAATACCCTAGCGACGTTCTAAGTATATATTTACTAAGCGCTTACTAAGCTATTAGATATCTATTATATTACTTATATAAATAATATTATAATTTACTCTAAGATAAGAGAGTAGTATCTAAAGGACTTTTGCTAAGTGCTCTATAAGCTTTGCTAGTAGGCGCTATATACTAAGCTTAGTAAGTATAAGTTCTACTAATAATAAGTAGAGTTCCTAGGGTATATTATTATACCTAAAGGTATATTAATAGACTAAACTTATATCTAAGCTATTACTAAATAGAAGCCGCCTAAGACCTATAGGGAGATCTAAGTCTTCCTAGGATTCTATAACTTCTACTATAAGTTTATTATAGGCTATTCGGGTATTATAGCCCCTATAACGTCTCTACTAAAGGGTAGTAAGAATAATAAGAAGGGAAGCGAACTTTACTAGCTAGAAGAGGCCTAATAGGCCTTTAAATAGCTCTAAGCTACCTTCTACTTAGTAATTATTCTTTAATATTAGGACCTAACTTATGAAATAAGGGTTAAAACGGATACTTCTATAAAAGCTATATCTAGTATCCTATTATAGTATATTAATAGCTAGTAGCGACTAGTTACTTACTATTTATAAAAGCTTAGCAATACTAAGTAGTATTAGGGAGTAAGCTAATAGGAGCTTCTCGCTCTAATTAAAAGCCTAGACTACTAGGCTTATTACCTTTAGGGTATATTAAAAAAGTTTATAGTCCTAATAGATTACTAGGCGCTAAAGGGAGCTATTAGCGTATTAGTATAGGACCTTTAGGGAAGGCTTACTAGATAGATATATAAACTCTTAGTATTTAACTTTAACCTAGAGCATAGGTTAGGGGTTATAAACCTAGTAAATAGGCTATCTAGGAGGCTAGATTATATAGAGGGGGAGGTAAAATATAATAATATACTTCTAACCCTAGCGAGGAAGCTAGGGTTTATTAGTAACTTACTAGTAGACCTCTAGATAAGTATTACTACTTTATAAGGTAATATAGAGACCTTAAGAGTATTTATTAATACTATAAGGGCTAGTATAAAACGACGCCCCTTCTAGATAGATAGCTCTAGGGGCGGAGATACCTCGGTCTCTAGTTAGTATAGCGCTCTATAGCACGCTAATATTACTATAACTATAATAGCTATAATAACCTAATGCTAAAGAGCAAGGGAAGATATAGAGAATACTTAGCGAGAGGTTACTAACCTAGAGGACTTACTTAGAGCTAGGGTTATTATAATATAGTAGTATATCCCACGCTAAGTTATAAGGGAGCTTATAATAAGTAAAACGGTATATAGCTAGTAACCCTCTAAAGCAATAGAAAGTCTCGTCTACGGACTATAGGCTAATAACTTATACTACTAGACCTAATTAGAGAGGGTATACAGACTAGCTAGCGATTATAGGGGCTATATAATCGATAGCTATAGAACCTTGTTCTATAAGGGAAGGTTAGAGATACCCTAGGAGAGGTCCCTAAGACTTAAAATCCTTTGCTAATACTATAATAACCGCAGGGCGGGTTATATAGGGGTAAATAAGACTACTAAGTTAATCTCGAGGAAGTTCTACTAGCTAAACTTAGCTATAGATATATATAATTATATTATAGGGTGCTATATATACTAAGGGATCTAGGTTCCGAGGTATAAGCCCTATAGAAAGTTATACCTACTACCCCTACTAGCGCACCTATTTTAGGAAATTAGTATAGACTTTATTACTAGACTGCTACTAAGCTATTAGTATAAAGGCGGGGAGTATAATATAGTTCTTATTATTATATACTAGATAACTAAGTTTGCTATATTTATCCTAATAATAAAGTAGCTAATAGCTACTAAGTTAGCGCGGATTATCTATAAATAGGTGGAGTGCTATTTTAGCACCCTAGAGGGTATTATTAGTAACTAAGATAAGCTCCTTACTAGCTAATTTTAGGAGGAATTTATAAGAGAGAGGGCTATTAAGCGCTACCTCTCTACTATATATTACCCCTAGACTAATAGGTAGTCTAAAAGGATATACTAGATATTAGAAAAGTACTTATAAGTATATACTAGCGACTTGCTATAAGAATAGGCTATCTAGTTACCCGAGGCTAAGTTTATATATAATAATAGTTGCTATAGTACTACTAGCTACTTGCTAATAGAGGCCCTATATAGCTACTACCTATATTGCGTGGAATATATAACCCCTACGAATAGGGTTATAATATAGGGTATAAGGGAGCGAATTAAATATATCTCGAGGCTTCGTAGGAGGGCTTAGGAATAGTAGTAGAAAGCTACTAAGGCGTAAGCTAAGTATTATAACGCGAGGTATAAGGAATAGACCTACTATTAGGGATAAGTTATTAAGCTATTAATAAAGAACTTCTAGTTTAAGAATAAAAAACTAGCGCTTAGGTTTATATAAGTAGCTATTATAGAACTAATTAGCACGTAAGCTTATAGAGTTTATTTACTATTATAGTACTAAAGGATATATAATATATTCTTAGTTACCTTACTAGAACTATAAGATAATTACTAAGTAAGTAGCGAAAGCTTATTTATATACCTAGAGCTTAAGGATAAGCTAGAGGAATAGGAGGTTAAAGAGATTATTATATAGCAAGGCGTTAGTAATAATATATAATACTTAGTTAAGTAGGTAGGTTAGCCTATAGAATATAATATATAGGAACCTATAGAGAACTTAGCGAATATATATAAGGCTATTTATAAGTTTATTAGATAATATAAGAAGGCTTATAAGAAGTAGGATAACTAGCTACTAAAACTACTATAATAGGTTAGTAATTATAAACTATAAGACTATAAAATAAAACTTAGTTTAGAAGTAAAATATTAATTAAATTAAGTAGCGAATTATTACTAAAGCTATAGCGAAAAGGGGTATTATCCTATAAAAGGGGAAAAGAGCTAACTATCTAATTAGTTATTAACTTCTTAGGATAGCCACGGGGGCGACTACTATAACTACTATAACTATAAGTAGTACTACTACGACTACTATAGCGACTAGTTACTAAACTAGCGCTATTAGTATCCTTACTATCGCTACTTATAGCCGAACTACTAGCTAACTTACTACTAGCGCTACTACCTCACTCGCTACTAGAACTATTACTATTAGAAATAGTAATAGTAACCTTAGCTCTCTTAGTCTTCTTTACTAACTCTTTACTATTACTTTAGCTATACTTAGTAGGGATACTAAGGTAGGAGGCGCGAGAGATAGAGCGAGTACTAGTAATAGTAATAAAGCAAGAGGGGATATTATTAGTAGTATACTTAGCGAGATTTTCCTAAAGCTCCTTATAAAACCTAGGGAAAAGGGTAATATTATACTTATAAGCGCGCTTAGGGACTAGCTTTATTAAAAGGTTATTAAATAAGCAGTTAATCTTATTATAGAGGTAGTTAATAGGATTATTATTATAAATATACGCTAGCTAGGTAGCGTTTAAGCGCTAAAGAATATTAATACTATTATAAAGGGTATTAACCTAAAACCTAGTAGTTAGTAAGATATAATTAGTAAGGGAATAGTAAGTAATAGCCTATATAGACTAGGATATTAAGCGCGAGGTACTTATAAATAGAGGCGAGCTCTTAGAGCTAAAGCTACTCTATATTATAGCTACTACTACTAGTAGTAGGATTATAGATAAGCTTAGTGATATACTTTTATACTACTAAATAGTTACTAAGCGTAGCTAGAATATAATAATAATAAAGAGGGGTTAGGTTATTTTTACGCTCCTAGATCTAGATCTAGTAGAATATATTCTAGGTTATCTAGGTTACGCCCTAAAGCTCTTAAGGGACCTAGGAAATATTAATATATAGTAACCTATTAGTAAATTAGTAGAGACTTATAGTAATATATTTCTTCTTATTAAAGTTATAATAGATATACTTCTACGCGTGCTCGCTATATATATAGCGAAGGTAGATAATATCCTAATATATTTTATAAAGATAGCTAAGGTAAGGATAGCTACTATTAGTATTACTAGTAAGATCGCTAGAAAGGATCTTAGGATTATAGAGGTATTTTATAAGAACCGCGCTTATATATATAATATAAGATATTATAGAGAGCTATTAATAAGATATTAGAGAGGGATATAAGTGAGATTAGAAGAGAGAAAAGAAAGAGTTTAATAATTATAGTAAAGGCTTATAAAATAGGCGCTAAAATAGGAGAGGTAGCTAGATTAAAAAAGATTATAAAGAGGAGAAATTCTAACTAGGTTAGAGACCTTAAAAAGAAGACGCCCTTTTATATTTCGAGTTACTAGGTAATAAAATAAAATAGTTACTAGTTATATACTACTAAATAGTTATATAACTATTAGTAACTAATTAAAAAATAATAATAATAATTAAAATTTAAGAATACTTATAATATACTAGGAAAACGAATATATTATTTACTATAACTACTTAGATCTAGCGTAGAGGGTGAGAGTAAATAATATAATAAAGGTATAGAGAGGCCGCCTTATAGTTAGTAATAATATCTGTAATAATATAGAGCTATATTACCCTACTAGTATACCTTAGGGACTAAGGCTTTAAAGGGGGGGGGGTAATTATAAGGAATAATAGCGGGTATAGGATATAGAGCTAACGCTATTAGTAAAATATTAGCAAATTAGTAGTGAATATATATCCTCTTAAGAAAACCTCTATAAGCTAGAGACTTAGAAGGTTAAGTAATAGTTTAATATAACTACTTATACCTACGTTCTAGTATTCTAGCCTTTCCTAGTTTAGGCCTATAGCTATACTCTTACAATTATCTCTATTAATATATATACCTCTAATAAATATAGGAGCTAGTAGCTAGTAAGAATAAGTACTTACTAGTATATTTATATCCTTATTAAGGTTAGATAGAGTTAGTTATAACTAGACTTAGTAAATAAAACTTTAAAATATAATATAAAGTAGTTATTAAAGATTACCTTTAGCGAGGTAGTTATTAAAGACTGCTTTTAATCTTTAAAGGATCTCCTTACTTATCTTCTTTATAAGGTACCTATAGATTTTAAGTAATATATAAGCTATAAAAATAAATAGCTACTCCTTAGTATAGCTTATAATATACTTACCTCCTATCTCTTATTATCTTTATTAGTATATATACCTCTAATAAGAGCGGGAGGTATATAGAAATAATATATTAAAAGGAGACTACTATATAAGGAGATTACTATACTGTTTATATATATTAAAAACTAGATATTATAGTTAATATCCTATTTGAAGAGCTAATAGCTAACGCTCCCTAGTATAGAGAATAGAATATATACTATTACTAATTAGATTTATTCTACCTATAGCATAACCTTACTAACAAAAGTGTTCTCCTTAGAGCTAGCTATAGCCAGCGCTCCCTAGTATAGTATAGAGATTATAATAATAAGATAAGAGAGGTATAGGCTATATAGCTTAGTAGTATTAACTATGGCTTTATTATATATTATAGGTTATTATACTTAAAACCTAGAGGTCATAGTTTAACTCGTTATATTTATCCTCTTTAGTCCTCTTTTAAAGGGGATTTAGGGGTAATAGGCTCTTTAGTAGTTAGGATAATAGCTAGTATATAGCTTATATTAGGCCTTAATGGTTTTATAATATAGATATAGGTAAACTAAGACTTATAGAGGCTTAGGGATGATTTATATATATCATTGACTAAAGCAAGGTCGAATTGCTTTATTATAATATTATCTCGCTTTAAAGGGGTAGGTATAGAGGTATAATCGAATAATTTAGGGCTCTAAATAGCTTCTTATAGTAAATATCGATCTTAAAGCTAGTAAACTAGTCTAATTAGTATTTCTAGCTCTAAATAGGCCGTATATAAGGTATACTTTTTAAAGAAATACCCTAAATAGGTAACCCAAAGGTAGAGTATAGGCTTAAGGTAATTATTATAATATAGAGGAGGTTAGATAGGGGTGAGGTTCTTAAAAGGGCTTAAGCTAGCCTTATAACCTATAAGAATAGGTATATAAGTAGTAAAGGGGATACTAAAATAGCCCAAATAATAAAGATTTATAGGCTAAGTAATAATATAATAAAAGCTAATAAGTTTAAGTATTAGGAGGTATTCTTCCTAGAATAAATTAATAGAGAAATCTTTAAATACTAATCATATTATATCTAAGTTATAAATCCTATCCTTATGAAGAAAGGGGAAAGAAATTCTAAAACGTAGCTATTTAATAGCTAATTATTGAGCTTATTAAGTAGAGTTATGCTTAGATTACTATGTAGTCTATGCATGATTTTTGTATATTTATAGCTATAAAGCTAAGGACTATAAACAGATATATATATATATAAGGTTATTGGTATTATTAGAGTTTATATAGAATTTTAAAGTATTTATTCCCTGAGAAGAATACTTTTATAGGTCTTACGATTTTTATATATTTATAGCTATAAAGCTAAGGACTATAAATACACATATAAGGTTATTGGTATTATTAGAATTTATATAGAATTCTCAAGTATTTATCCCCAAGGAAAATACTTTTATAGCTATTATTTTATATTTTATAGTTATTAAAGTATTATTAAAGAGGTATTATATAGATATATAATAATATATACTATAGTTGTTTATTAAGGTTTATTTAACCTTTATAAGGTTATAATAGAAGTTATTAAGATATACCTTTAGTATTGTTATAATAACTATTTAGATAAAGGCTAAGTCTCTTAATATACTTTTCATTTACTTATAAGTACCTAAGTCTAGTATAGTAGTTATTATAGGTCTACTAATTAATTGATAAGATAGGAGAAACTAATTCTATAATAATTAATAGTTAGGAGGAGGAGTAGAAGGATAATTATAGACCCTAATATTTATTACTATAAGTATTTTACTAGGAAGTAAGGTAAGAGAGGTCTTAATAAAATACCTATACCTTATTAGATTTTAATATATAGACCCTCTACTCTAAGCTTCTAGCTTATATGTTATTAATTAGCTTAGGTTTTTTATATACGTTAGAAGCTTAGTATTACTATAGTAGCCTCTAAACGTAGGATATTAAGCTAAGATTGATTATTTATTAATAGCCTTTACTAATAAAATACGTATAGAAAGATACTAGGTTTAACTAAAGGTAAATAGACTTCCTTATAATTAATTCTTTAAGTTTACAGAAGAGGAGGCTAAGAAAATAACTCCAGAGGAAATTATAAGTTAGATCGCTAAATATACCTCTTAATCCTTGAACCTAAAAGAGGTTTCCTCTCTAGATAGAATAGATATTAACCTACTAGCTCCTAAGGGTATTAATTTATAAACTAGCCTAATAGTTCCTTTTAATCTAAGAGAGCCAGAAAAAGAGGAAGAATCGTTAAAATAACTAAATATCTAGAATATAAAAAGAAGGGATTAATATAAGGAATAAAAGAGGGATTATATTTTTTAATAACTTATTAACTTTATTACGTACCTTAACCGCCCTAGTTCTAGAAAAATATTTATATTACCCTACTTAGCCCCTATTACCCTAAGAGATATTATATTTAATCTTACTAGTACCTTAGTAATATGTACTAGTAAGAAACCGAAGTAGAACCCTATACTAAATAAAGATAAACCTATATTAGTAATCCTATAGTATATATAATAAAGTTAAGAGTATATAAATTACTTAATAGTCTAATATAGAAGAGAGTTATCTATTAAGACTTTAGCTTAAGTAGAATGTTTATTAGACCTCTATAATATATAATAGAAGTTAATAAGGTAAGAAGAGTTAGATAATTTAGAAGTTATAGCCCTTTTTATATTTATAATTAAGAGCTACCCCTATAGTTTATATATCCTAATTAATAAACTAGCTTAGTATTGTAAGAAAGAAATTAATAAGACTTCTATTAATTTCGGAATTACGCTATAGCCCCTTTATAAAAAGACTATAACAAATTCACCTACTTTATAGGTGTAATTTAGGAAATACTATATAGGTATACTAACCTATACCCTCTACTAATTAAGGAAAATAATATGAGAACCCTATATATTCCTACTACTTATAAGTAAACCCTTTATATATTATAAAGTTAGATATATATTATACTAGGGCTAATTATATTAGAGCTAAATAGGCTACTAAAGCTCTTATAATACCGCCCTTACTAAACCTTCTAGTAAGGTAAAAGCTACTATATAAGATAACCCTGTAACCTAAAAGGTTAACCTTTTGATAAGGTATTATAAATATTATTATATAAGAATTAACTCCTTAACTAAAGAGGTCTTTCTTAAAAGGTTCTTATAGCTAGGAAGATAAGAAGCTCTATTACTATAGGTAGGGCTTTATACCTCTCACTCTTTCTTATTCTTATCTTTTAATTATACTAATACTAAACCTTATATATAAATATATTAAGCTTAAGCGAGGTATACCCTGTAGTATAAATAATATATAGGGGATCACTAGAGAGTTTAATATTAATATAATTAATAAAACCCGCTCCTTTATTAACTACTCTGCTTTATATAGAGAGTATATTATTAATATAGCCCTTAGGAGGGCTTACCTTAATATCCATATAGGGAACTCTAGAAGGTATAATAGTATTAAAAATAAGTAAATAAACTTAGTAATAGAAGTTTAGTAAGTTATTATATACCCTATAGAGTAGCCCTTCTCTAAGTAGGTTCTCTATATTACTAAGGTAGAGGTAGCCTCTTAGGGGAACGTTAGTAAATATAGCTTATACTAATCACAGAGAGCATTACTAATAATAGTATAGCTAGCGGATAAAGTAATAATAGAGGAGGTATTAGTAGTATATATTAGCACGGCTATGAAGGTTAAAAGAGAGGTAGAAAAGTCGCTAATATAATAGAGATAGATTTCAGGTAATAAATAATATAATAGAGTAATTCTTTTCGTTTATTATATAACTTATGTAAATAGAGGGGAAAATATAGATAGTAATAAGTATATATTTTATAGATAAATACTATATCAAAAGCGTTAAAAGGCTAGGGGAAAAGGTAGGTATAAGTTAGTAGTAGTTTTACTAGAGCCTCTTAGAAGCTTAAGCGCGCTTTAATTTACATAAAACGTTAGAGTGTTTTTAGCGATACGTATAACTATGCTTGAATATATAATATAAAGCTAAAAACGCTTAGATATAGCGCTTTATTTCGCTTTACTTCGCTTTTAAAGTTTAACCTTAACTTTACTAAAGTGTTTAAAATATATTAAGGCTAGTAATATTATATTAAAAAGTACACCTTTTAATACAGAATAGAGAGCCAAATCTAAATATATACTTTATTTTACTATATCCCTTATATTAATGGAGCTATAGCATTCTAAAAATAAAGTAGCAAAGTAATAGTTTCTATAGTAAAGTAATAACCTTTACTCTATTTCCTATAGTATAGGTAGTATATAAGTGGATAGGTTAATAGCTATATAGTTTAAATAATTAAAAACTATATTATTATTAATATAAAGTTAAAGATTATAAGGCTATTAATAAGCATCTATATGTATAGCTATAGTTAGGAAAGGAAGTTAGTAATTATAATTACGTAACTAAAGGCTATATATTATTAGGAGGCGCGGAGTGAGAAGGTCTATTATACTTAAGCAGGTAAAATCACTATATAGGGGCTAGAGGCTATAAGACTTCTATAGAGCTCAGGATAGTAGAGGTAATAAACCTTTAGGATATTACTAGGGCCTTCTTCTTATTAAACTATAGTAATTATTACTAAGCTACCATCTTTATAAATTAGATAAATAATACCTGCTTCTATTATAACTCTACTTAGGATTATAATAGTAATTAACGCTTTATTAAGGTATTATAAAGCATTAATACATAATATTATGAGATAGGAGCCCCTTAATAGCTCTAAAAGCTCCTATTAATTAGTACTTATATAGTTAATTTAGTTAAGTAGAGGGATAGATTTATATATAGCCTCTAGCATATTAAATAAGCTAGGGCTCTAATTTAAGAAGAATTATTATTACTATCTTTTAGTAGTATAACCTTAAGCGATAGTATTCTATTGATTAACCCTAAGTTCCCCTTAGTTAACTAATATATCTTTATAATTACTTTAGAGTCCTATAATGTAACTAGTAATAGTAATATAACTTTATAAGATACCCTATTAAGCTAAGAAGACTTTAAGAGGGTACTTTTCTTCCCTCTATACCCTCTTACTCCTTTATATATAGATAGTAATATAATGAACTTTAGGAATAATAATAATACTACGGTATCTCTTATAAGAGATATTCCTTATCCTATTTATAAATTATTAGTATTATGTAGATCTATTTTATTTAAAATACTATATAATAAACTTGAATACCTTAGATATTAATTTTAATTAGAAGTCTTCTAAATAATAAGTTATAATATAACTACCAAGCTATACTTAGGAACTATACTTATAGATATGTTATTATATCCTAAGTAACCTAATTCTTTAAATAAGTATAATTATAATTATATAAACTATATCTAATAGAGGGTTAACTAATAGGATTAGATCAAATAGATATACCTAAAGGAGCATATTATTATAACTTTTTATACTTAGTATAGTAAAGTAGATGGTTCTAGCTATATTAAGGGTTAGAGTAGAATAAGGAGTATAATAAAGAAGAAAGATTAATAAGGCTATGATTAAAATATAACTTATTATTGAAGATAGTTAAACCTAAGGGACCTTCTTAGTAATAAGACTGCCTGCTTAGAAGATATTATTAATAAAAGGGATCTATAAATAGAGTTTATTTATAGTTTTTATAGAAGTAGGTTTATTTATTTTTAAAGGTTTCCTTTATAATATTATAAAGAGTCTCGAGGGGATAATTAGAATAAAATAAGATAAACTTAGCTATATAGCTTTTAAAAAGCTCCCTTAGTATATAAGCTTATTATAAGAGGACTATGGAGTAAAGCATAGAGGAGGGAAGTATAGCAGACTTTATTATTATGTATATATTATTACTACTAGTACTTTAATAATTATATACCTCGTTTTTAGTATTTCCTTAGTGAATTCGCGCCTAATTTAGATAATCTCTTTTAATTAGATCTATAAATTACTTTATATGTCTTTTTAGCTTATTATTAATATTCTTACCTAGTTATAAGTAGAGCTATAGTATCTATTATCCTTTCTAGTTCCTATCGGTTCTAGCCCTTTTTACTACATATAAATATATATATATATATATTTACACTTTATGCTTTAGGCTAAGTAGAAGGGACTCTATTTTACTAATACTGTATTGATTTAGATAGTTAACTGATTATATAGCGCGATAGTTATATTCCTCGTAGCATAAACATTATAGACCTTTAAAGGGAGTTTTAAATAGATCTATAAAGGAAATTAAATACTATTATATAATATAACCTAGATATAAGATTCCGAGTTTAAGACGTTAAGCTTATTAAGTATATTAAAGTCTTACCCTATAAGTAGACTAGTATCTTAATATAGGATTAGCTATATACCTATATCAAGCTTAGTAGTCATTATATATTTATTAAGTTATTATCCTTATATAAGAATTAAGAAGGTTACTTAAGTAATAGTCTTAAGGCTTCTAATGCTTTAGAGCTTAAATACGTTAGGTTCTTATAAGAGGGTATAGAACTATTATAGGTAGGCTTTACCTTTAACTAAGTAGTTAACGCTAGTATTAATATAGACTATAATTAGTAATCCGTTATAATAGCCTCGGATAATAATCTTTATCTATATATATATAATTATATAACGCTATAGTTTAATAGGACTAATAATTATTATATTTTACTAAGGGGATAGAAAGGTCTAATATAAGAAAATATTATTAAAGTTAGTATATAGCTTAGTATTATAAAGGTATATTTCATAAGAGTAGATTCGTAGATCCTTAAGAGGCGAATTTTAGAATAAACTGATATTAAAAATAGGGTACTTATCCTGATATCTAGGGATATACGCTAGAGGGTATTTATAATAACGAGCGGATTTAGTAACTAGGTTAATATACTTAGGATTATTATCTTCTAATTCCTCTTAGTTATCTTTATTATTAGTACTAATTATTAAATCTTTTTTATATAAATCTAAATCCTTACTAGCTTTATTATATTAAATATAGTTAAAGTTACCCTTATCTAACGAAGTATATACTTCCTCTTCTACTAGCTTAGGGTTAGTTCCCTTTAATAAATAAACTAAAGGGTAACTAGGTAGTTACGGATATTAAATATATTAATTAGAATAGTTGTATTAATATTAAAGCTTTTATTATTAATTAAACTAAATATCCTTATAAGAGGAACTTAATAAGGGTTTAGTAGTAATATCAAAAGCTTATTTATAGGTCTTATTAATAATAAGCTAGATTTAGTCTCCTTTAGCTTTATAAAATATAAATAACGAGTAGTAGTAATATAGCTTATTCTCAAGGTTTCATTTAGTAATAAATATATTAAAGTAGTTTTTATATAAGTCGTCTTAATAGATAGTTAGAGGCCTCTAGCTACAATATAGTGACTTTACCTGCTTAAGTATAATAGACCTTCTAACTCCGCGCCTCCTAATAATATATAGCTTTTGGTTATGTGATTATAACTTTCCTAACTATAGCTATACTTATATATACCCTATTAGATAGCCTTATAATCTTTAACTTTATATTAATAATAACGTGGTTTTTAATTATTTAATAGATTATGAAACTATTAACCTATTCTCCTGCGTACTACCTACGCTATTATTAAATACTACCTCTATCTATATTAAAGTAGTTAGTATAAGCTATACTTACTAACCCCTAATAGGCTGCCTCTATCTTAGTAATACGGAGGACTTACTTAAAGAAGGACTACTCTATAGGGTATATAAGAACCCGCTTAACTTCTATTACTAAGTTAGCTTACTTAGCTCTAATACTATTATGCTTTATAGAGTCCCTCATAGGGGTATTAAGATAAGCCCTTTTAAGGGCTATATTAATAATATAGTCTCTATATTTAGCGGAGTAGTTAATAAAGGAGTAGGTTTTATTAATTATATTGATACTAAACTCTCTACTAATCCTATATATATTATTTATACTAAAGAGCGGCCTCTGGCCACTATATAGTGATTTTACCTGCTTAAATGCAACAGACCTTCTAACTCCGCGCCTCCTGATAATATATAGCCTTCGGTTACGTGATCTTGCCGACTATCTTTCCTAACTATAGCTACACTTATACGTACCCGTTATACTAGATAGCCTTACGATCTTTAACTTTATATTAATAATAACGTGGTTTTTAATTATTTAAACTATAAAACTATTAACTTTTCCTCTCGCGCACTACCCTCGCTACTAATACCGCCTCTATTACTACTTCGTCCGCTAGAATAGCTATGCTATCGTTAGTAACGCTCTCTCTATATTAAAGTAGTTAGCGTAAGCTATACTTACTAATATTCCCTTAATAGGCCTAGGCCGCCTAGGCTACCTCTACCTTAGTAATACGGAGGACCTGCTTAAAGAAGGGCTACTCTATAGGGTATATAATAACCTACTAAACTTTTACTACTAAGTTTACTTATTTAGCTCTAATACTATTATACCTTATAGAGTCCCCTATAGGGGTATTAAAATAAGCCCTCTTAAGGGCTATACTAATAATACGCTCTCTATATATAGTAAAGTAGTTAATAAAGGAGCGGGTTTTATTAATTATATTAAGGCTAAACTCTCTAGTAACCCCCTCTATATTATTTATACTAAAGGGTATACCTCGCTTAAGCTTAGTATATTTATATATAGGGTCTAGTACTAATATAGTTAAGGGATAAGGATAAGGAAGAGGGAGAGGTATAAGGCCCTACTTATAGCAGAGCTTCTTATACTTCTAGCTATAAGAACCTCTTAAGAAAGACCTCTTTAGTTAAGGAGTTACCTCTTATATAATAGCGTTTACCTTACTAGAAGGTCGACCTTTTAGGTTAAGGAGTTATCTTATATAGTAGCTTTCGTAGTACCTTACTAGAAGGTTTAGCGAGGGCGTTTCTAAGCCACGAGAGCCTTAGTAGCCCGTTTAGCTCCGATATAATTAGCCCTAGTATAGCGCGCGTCTGACTTTATATAGTAATATTTAGAGGGTTTACTTATAAGTAGTAGGAATATATAGGGTTCTTATATTATTTTCCTTAACTAGTAGAGGGTATAGGTTAAATCACTTATATAGTATTTCCTAAATTATACTTACGAACTAGGTTAATTTATTATAGTCTTTTAGCGAAGGGGCTGCAGCGTAATTCCGAACTCGATACTAAAGAGCGTGCTTTGCTTAAGCTTAGTATACTTATATATAAGGTCTAGTATTAATATAATTAAGGGATAAGGATAAGGAAGAGGGAGAGGTATAAGGCCCTACTTATAATAAAGCTTCTTATACTTCTAGCTATAAGAACCTCTTAGGAAAGACCTCTTTAGTTAAGGGGTTACTTCTTATATAATAATATTTATAATACTTTACTAGAAAGTTAACTTTTTAAGTTAAGGAGTTATTTTATATAATAGCTTTTACTTTTAATACCTTATTAGAAGGTTAACCTTTTAAGTTAAGGAGTTATCTTAAATAACGTAGTTCTTTAGTTAGCTATATATATTAGTTAGCTACGTTCTTTTTCCTATGTACATAATAATATCTGGTATTTCTTAACTATAATATATTGAATTTATTATTAGTTATTACTATTGGAATCTGCTAATAATCCTATATCCTTAGAATAGGTTTATATATTATAACTAGTCTTATTATATATATTATAATAGCCTCTAGCCACTGCATAGTGATTTTACCTACTTAAGTACAATAGACCTTCTAACTCCGCGCCTCCTGATAATATATAGCCTTCGGTCACGTAATCCTCTCCTAGCTAAAGCTGCACTTATACGTGCCTATAGCCTCACGATCTTTAACTTTATATTAATAATAACGTAGTTTTTAATTATTTAAACTATAAAACTATTAACTTTTCCTCTCGCATACTACCTGCGCTGCTATTAAATACCGCCTCTATTACCGCTTTATCCGCTAGAAGTTATTACTATCTTTACTATACTATTATTAGCAACGCTCTCTCTATATTAAAGTAGTTAGCATAAGCTATACTTACTAACCCTTAAGGGGCCTAGGCTACCTCTACCTTAATAGTACGGAGGACCTGCTCGAAGAAGGGCTACTCTATAAGGTGCGTAATAACCCGCCTAGCTTCTATTACTAAGTCCGCTTACTTAGCTATAATATAATAGTAAATATCCCCTCTAGGGGTATTAATAAGAGCCCTCTTAAGGGCTATACTAATAATATACTCTCTATATATAATAGAGTAGTTAAAGAAGGAGTAGGTTTTATTAATTATATTAATATTAAACTCTCTAGTAAGCTCTCGCGCGTTATTAGTATTAAAAGGCGTACCTTATATAAGCTTAGTATTTATATATATAGGGTCTAGTACTAATATAATTAAGGAATAAGGAAGAGGGAGAGGTATAAGGCCCTGCTTATAGCAGAGCTTCTTATACTTCTAGCTATAAGAACCTCTTAGGAAAGACCTCTTTAGTTAAGGAGTTACCTCTTATATAATAGCGTTTACTTTTAATACCTTACTAGAAGGTTAACCTTTTAAGTTAAGAAGTTATCTTATATAGTAGCTTTTATAGCACCTTATTAGAAGGTTTAGCGAGGGTATTATTATAAGAGCCTTAGTAGCCCGTTTAGCTCTAATATAATTAGCCCTAGTATAGCGCGCGTCCGACTTTATACGAGGGTTTACTTACGAGTAGTAGGAATATATAGGGTTCCTATATTATTTTCCTTAACTAGTAGAGGGTATAGGTTAAAATACCTATATAGTATTTCCCGAATTATGCCTGCGAACTAGGTAAATTTATTATAGTCTTTTTGCAAAGGGGCTGCGGCGTAATTCCGAACTTAATATATATTATAATATCTCTAAGCTAGCTAAGCTCTTTTTAATAAACCCCCCTCCTTATTCTCTTAAGGTATTAGGATAGGATAGGATAGACTTAGCTGCGCAACTTTTAGAAAACTCCCTTAGCGCACGGACCCGTTACAGGGAGACTATAGAGTAGAGCGTAGAGGAGAGGAGCGTAGCAGAGGAAAAGATAAGATTATTACTATTAGTACCTTAATAACCCTATACCTCGTTTTTTAGCAATTTCTTAGCAAATCTACGCTCGATTTAGATAATCTCTTTTAATTAGATCTACGAATTATTCTACATATCTTTTAAGCCTACTCTTAATATTCTTACCTATTTATAAGTAGAGCTATATTATTTATTATCTTTCTAGTTCCTATTAGTTCTAGCCCTTTTCTAATAGTACCTAGAGGTAGATTCTTTTACTCTTTTTAATAGCCTATATAGTCTTCTTAGAGAGTTAGATACCTTAACCGCGTCTATATATCCCCGCTATTAATATATATATATATATAATTAATCTACTTTAAATATAATAATAACTTAAGAAATTTATAAATAATAAATAACGATAATATAAATAATAATAAAAACGTAATTTAAAGAGAGGAAGATATTCGCATACCTACCTTAGTTCTAAGGGAATAGTAATAGCTATGCTTTCTTATAGAATTAAGGTAGGAATAACGTAGACCCTAAAATCCTCCCTTTCTCCTTTTTTTTATATGCTATTAGTAGGTTCTAGCGAGTATATCCCTTTCCTTACCCCCTTTTATATTATTAAAACTGCTATTATTTAACTAGCGAGTTATAGCTAATATAGCTAAGATAGCTATATATAATACTAATATAGAGATTAGCAGTCTTACTAAGCTAATAAGTATAGCGAGATTAACTAGATTAGTAACTAAAGACTAATAAACCCCTTACTATTATAGCCCTAAGTACTAAGAGCAACGTGCTAACTTTAGAGAGATACTAATATAGAGAAGCTATAAATTCTTCTAAGATAAGAGCGTTATTAAGAAGACCCTTCTATATTAAGTAATAAGACTTAAAGCAGATCTATAATAGCTTAGAGTAATAAGATCGAGGTTACTAGACCTTTCTTATATTTATTTAGTTATTTAGTTTATACTATTTCTTTTTTTTATTTTATTTAAAGAAAGTTATACCTACTGGGATAGGATAGGATAGACTTAGCTATGTAACTTTCGGAAAACTCCCTTAGCGCATAGACCCGTTATAGGGAGACTATAGAGTAGAGCGTAGAGGAGAGGAGCATAGCAGAGAGGATAGTATTATTATTATTACTATTAGTACCTTAATAACCCTATACCTCGTTTTTTAGTAATTTCTTAGCGAATTAGCGCCTAATAGAGATAATCTCTTTTAATTAGATCTGCGAATTATTTTATATATCTTTTAAGCTTACTCTTAATATTCTTACCTATTTATAGGTAGAGCTATATTATTTATTATCTTTCTAGTTCCTATTAGTTCTAGCCTTTTCTAATAGTACCTAGAGGTAGATTCTTTTGCTCTTTTTAATAGCTTTTATAAGCTTCTTAGAGAGTTAGGTACCTTTATTACGTCTATATATCCCTGCTATTAATATATATATATATATAATTAATCTACTTCGAATATAAAAATAACTTAAGAAATTTATAAGTAACGAATAATAACAATATAAATAATAATAAAAACATAGTTTAAAGAGAGGAAGATATTTATAAACCTACCTTAGTTCTAAGGGAAAAGTAATAGCTATGCTTTCTTATAGAATTAAGGTAGGAATAACATAGACCTTAAAATCCTCCCTTTCTCTTTTTTTTTTATATACTATTAGTAGGTTCTAGTGAGCATATCCCTTTCCTTACCCCCTTATATATTAACTAAACCGCTATTATTTAACTAGTAAGTTATAGCGGATATAGCTAAGATAGCTATATATAATACTAATATATAGATTAGTAGTCTTACTAAGCTAACGAGTATAGCGAGATTAACTAGATTAGTAACTAGAGACTAATAAACCCCTTACTATTATAGCCCTAAGTACTAAGAGCGACGTGCTAACTTTAGAGAGATATTAATATAGAGAAGCTACGAATTCTTCTAAAATAAGAGCGTTATTAGGAAGACCCTTCTATATTAAGTAATAAGACTCGAAGTAGATCTATAATAGCCTAGAGTAGTAAGATCGAGGTTACTAGACCTTTTTTATATTTATTTAGTTATTTAGTTTATATTATTTCCTTTTTTATCTTATTTAAAGAAAGTTACGCCTACTTACTTTATCTTTCTATTTAGAAGATATTATAATAATAACTTTACTCTATTAACTATAATACTTTATTACTTTAACTATATAATATTAACTTCGATATTTATAAACCTATAAGTATTATATCTTCTTCTTCCTTAGCTAACTTAGATACTAGATCCTCTTCTAATAAGGGGAAATAGCCTAAAGAGAGATTTATAGGAGCTTTATTTAGCGAGATATAACCTTATACTATAAGGTAGCTAGCCTCTAATAATAATATAAATAGGTCTGCGAATCCTACTTCTAGGATAGGAGTAACGCCCTCGAGTACTCTATATTCCCCTAAAGGAAGCTATACTAATTAGGATATTATAGCTCTTATAGATCTCCTTATAAGACGTCTTACTATTATAGTAATAACTCCCTATTTAACTAGAGCGCCTAAGTTTATAGGTATTAATATCTCTAACTTTATTACTAATTATAAGAGCCTTTTAAAGCTTTACTATAAGACTAATAAAGATATAAAGAACGAGGTCTATATATATAGCTCTAGTAACTATTAAGATATAGTAAAATCTTATATTAGTAAAGCAAAGACCTAGAAAGAAGCTAAGGAGAGGCTTCTATACTAGTTCGGATTTATAGACCTAAAGTCTCGTTAAGATCCTAATAAAGACCTTTAGAACCTAGTTATAAGATCTTATATTAAGGATAATAACCCTTCCTAGGTTATAGCGTTAATTACTACTATTTAATAGCTTTAATAGAGAGCTATCTAGTATAGAGACCTAGAACTTACTAATACTAAGCTTATTTATATTACTTATTACTATTTTTTAGAGAGGGCTATAAGAGCTATAGCCCGAAGTCTTAGCTACTAGCCTATTAAGGTTATTTTAAAGTAGTAGGTTATAATAGAAAACGCCCTAATTAAATAGTCTACTACCTACTAGGAACTTTAATAATTATCTAGCCTTATTAAGCCTAAGCTAATAGTAACGCTTTATATCCCTATAAAGACGATTCTAACGAGGTAGAGGGCTAAAGCTAAGGAACCCTCTATAGCCTAGACTACTAGCTTAATTATTAACTCTCTTATAGAGAACTTTAGGACCCTGAATATTAATAAGGCTAATTACGAGATAGATATCTTAACCCTTATTAAGAGAGTTACTAGCTAAGGAGATAATACTTTTAATCTAAACGCTATAGAAGCTACTAAACCTTATAAATAATAATCTTAGGACTATTTATAGACTTAATACTAATAATAGTAATACTTCTACTTATAAGCTAGATATAGGGATTACTAAGGAGGATACTAGTAATACTAGGGATTTAGAAGAGGTAGAGTAAGAGGAGGCTATAGAGGCTTCTAGTAAGATAGATTACTATAGTATATACTATTTTAAGCTATAGAGGCTTATTAGTTTTATAGCGCTATTAACTATATCGTTATTAGCTATATTAAGTATCTCAAGGCTAGCTAGAATAAGGTCTACTACTATATATCGCCCTACTACTTTATTAGCACCCTAGATATAAGTACTAAGGTTAAGACGGGTATTATTAATAAAGGCTATAACTATAAATTAACTAATAGATAAACGATTTTAAAGTATATCCTAATTAATAAGGATACCTTTATATACTATATAGTTACTATAAGTAAGTTAGTGGAGAAATAGTAGCTAAAGCTTCTAGAGGAGGTTATAAGAGTCGTTAGTTATAATAAGATACGCCCTAAACTATCTATTAGCTTTATGAATCTATTGAAGGATATTACTTAAGTATATAACTTTATAGATATAACGTTCTTTAGCTTTAAGGTAAAGAACTAGTATATTAACCTAGTAGAAGATATCGCTACTATAGAAAGAGGGAAAACTAGAGGGTATTATATAGAACCTTATAATACTCGTTATTACTAGGCTCCCTAAATAGTAAACCTACTTATAATTCGAGACCCTCCTATTTAAATTACTTAGAGAGTTATAAAGCTCCTAGATAATAAGGAAGATACTAAAGACGCTATATTACTAGACGCCCCTAAGGAATAAGTTAAGTAGTAGAAATAAGATAAATAAGATAAGCCTCGGATTTAATATAGTAATTTATAAATAAGCTATACTCTTACTCTTAAGCTATATAGCAAAAGAGTAAATAAGAAGGTAGCTATCCCTAAAGCCTTTTTTTATTAGAACTAGCCTAACTAGGATAGGATAGTTTATAACGCTACTAAAGCTATAATCGCTAAGTATAAGGATAGATATAACTTAAAGGCGTAAGAGGTCTTTATCCCTACTAATATTATACTTCTAGATTAATTTAATAAGACTAGAGAAAGTAATAA
>JAVHLU010001597.1:0-27945 GCA_036785755.1 Colletotrichum ledebouriae
AAAGTATTATTAAAGAGATATTATATGGGTATATAACTATATATACTATAGTTATTTATTAAGGTTTATATAAACCTTATAGGATTATTATAGAACTTTTAAGATATACCTTCGGTATTCTTATAAACCCTACTAATACCTTAGTAGTATTTAATATTATAAGACCTAAAGGGAACCCTATACTAAATAAAAATAAGCTTATACTAGTAGTTCCTTAGTATATATAATAAAATTAAGAGTCTATAAATTACTTAATAACCTAATATAAAAGAGAGTTATCTATTATAACTTTAGCTTAGGTAGAATATTTATTAGACCTTTATAATTTTTTATTTATAATTAAGGGCTACCCTTATAATATCTATACTCTAATTTATAAACTAGCTTAGTAACTTAGGAAAGAAATTAATAAAGCTTCTATAGAGCTTAAAAGGGTTTTTTTTTTTTTTTTTAAGCTCGGAATTACGCCGCAGCCCCTTCGCAAAAAGACTATAACAAATTCACCTAGTTCGCAGGTATAATTTAGGAAATACTATATAGGTATTTTAACCTATACCCTCTACTAGTTAAAGAAAATAATATAAGAACCCTATATATTCCTACTACTTATAAGCAAACCCTCTAAATATTATAAAGTTAGACGCGCGCCGCACCGGGGCTGATTATATCGGAGCCGAACGGGCTACTAAGGCTCTCGTGGCCTGGAAACGCCCTCGCTGAACCTTCCAGCAAGGTGCTGCGAAAGCCACCATGTGTATTGTCAGGAGGCGCGGAGTTAGAAGGTCTGTTGCACTTAAGCAGGTAAAATCACTATGCAGTGGCCAGAGGCCGCTTAAAAGGGTAGAGGCGAAGAATCTTTAGGATATTACTAGGGCCTTCTTTCTATTAAACTATAGTAATTATTACTAGGCTGCGATCTTTATAAACTAGGTAACTAGCTACTATATCTATTATAACTCTATATAGGACTAGAATAGCAATTAGTACTTTATTAAGGCTATATAGGACCTTAATATATAGTATTATAAGGTAGGAGCCCCTTAATAACTCTAAAAGCTAGCCTCTAGCCACTATATAGTAATTTTACCTGCTTAAGTGCAATAGACCTTCTAACTCCGCGCCTCCTAATAATACATAGCCTTCGGTCACGTGATCCCTAATAACCTTCTAAGTTACTAACTACCTTTCCTAACCATAGCCGCACTTATACGTGCCCATAGCCTCACGATCTTTAACTTTATATCGATAATAACGTAGTTTTTAATTATTTAATAAACTATAAAACTATCGACTTATCCTCTCGCGCACTACCCGCGCTACTAATACCGCCTCTATTACCGCTTCGTCCGCTAGCTATGCTATTATTAGCAACGCTCTCTCTATATTAAAGCAGTTAGTATAAGCTATACTTATTAATATTTACCTAGGCTACTTAGGCTATCTCTACCTTAGTAATATAGAGGACTTACTTAAAAAAGGGCTACTCTATAGGGTATATAATAACCTACTAAACTTCTATTACTAAGTTTACTTACTTAGCTCTAATACTATTATACCTTATAAAGTCCCCTATAGGGGTATTAAAGTAAGCCCTCTTAGGGGCTATATTAATAATATACTCTCTATATATAGTAGAGTAGTTAATAAAGGAGTAGGTTTTATTAATTATATTAAGGCTAAACCCTTTATAACCCCCTCTATATTATTTATATTAAAAGGTATACCTCGCTTAGGCTTAGTATATTTATATATAGGGTCTAGTATTAATATAGTTAAAGGATAAGGATAAGGAAGAGAGAGAGGTATAAGGCCTTGCTTATAGTAGAGCTTCTTATACTTCTAGCTATAAGAACCTCTTAGGAAAGATCTCTTTAGTTAAGAAGTTACCTCTTATATAGTAGTATTTACTTTTAGTACTTAGCTAGAAGGTTAATCTTTTAAGTTAAGGAGTTATCTTATATAGTAGCTTTTATAGCACCTTATTAGAAGGTTTAGCAAGGGCGTTTCTAGGCTATAAGAGCCTTGGTAGCCTATTTAGCTCTAATATAATTAGCCCTAGTATAGCGCGCATCCGACTTTATAATATTTAAAGGGTTTACTTATAAGTAATAGGAACGTATAGGGTTCTTATATTATTTTCCTTAACTAGTAGAGGGTATAAGTTAAAATAACTATATTATATTTCCTAAATTATACTTATAAACTAGGTGAATTTATTATAGTCTTTTTATAAAGGGGCTGCGGCGTAATTCCGAACTTAATAACTCTAAAAGCTCTTATTAATTAATACTTATATAGTTAATTTAGTTCAGTAGAGGGATAGATTTATATATAGCCTCTAGTATATTAAATAGGCTAGAGCTCTAATTTAAGAAGGATTACTATCTCTATATTTTAATAATATAACCTTAAGTAATAGTATATTATTCTCTAACTCTAAAATCCTCTTAGTTACTTAATATATATCTATAATTACTATAGAGTTCTATAACTTAACTATTAATAGTAATATAGCTCTATAAGATACCCTATTAAGCTAAGAAGACTTTAAGAAAGCACCTTTCTTTCTTTTATACCCTCTTACTCCTTTACTTATAGATAGTAATATAATAGACTTTAAAAATAATAAAAATATTATACTATCTCCTATAGTAAATATTCCTTAACCTATTTATAGATTATTAGTATTATCTAGGTCTACTTTATTTAAAATACTAGATAATAAGCTTAAATACCTTAGATATTAGCTTTAGTTATAAGTCTTATAAATACTAAGTCGTAGTATAACTATTAAGCTATACTTAAGAACTATACTTATAGATATATTATTATATCCTAAGAGACCTAGTCCTTTAAATAAGTATAACTATAGCTATATAGACTACGTCTAGTAAAAGGTTAACTAGTAAGATTAGATTAAGTAGAATATACCTAAGGGAGTATATTATTATAACTTCTCGCGCTTAGTATAATAAGGTAAGTAGTTTTAGTTATACTAAGGATTAGAGTAGGATAAGAAGTATAATAAAGAGGAAGAGGTAGTAAAGCTATTATTAAGATATAACTTATAGTAGAAAATAATTAAATCTAAGGGACCTTCTTAATAATAAGATCGCTTACTTAGAAGATATTATTAATAAATTAGATCTATAAATAGAGTTTATTTACTATTTCTATAAAATAGTTTTATTTATTTTTAAGACTCTCTTTTATAATATTATAAAGAGTTATAAGAGACTAGACGCGGCTAGCCCATATAAGCGCATATGTAGTGCATTCCGGCACGAAGTGCGCGGAATAGCGGATCTTTTGCGTATAGCGCATATAGCGTAATTAGTTATTATATCGCTACGGTATACTACCCGAAGCGTTATAATTTTCTACGTACTTCGTGGGTCTCCTGGACTTAGCCCTTTCGGCTACGTAGAGGTTAGGGTTCGAATCCCGCTTGCTATAGCGTATTAATAGTAGATAGTAGGGCTATATGCTAGCGTAGTCCTAAGTTAAGCTTAGAGGGTGCGTATATAGCGACGTTAGTTACGTAGACCTCAGGGTCCGCATATACTTATCTATCTTATCTCTAATACGCTTAAGGGACTAAGCGCTTAGAGTGGGGGGTAATTATAAGAGACTGGACGCGGCCAGCTCATATAAGCGCATGTGTAGTGCATTCCGGCACGAAGTGCGCGGAATGGCGGACCTTTTGCGCATGGCGCACATGGCGCACATGGCGCAATTGGTTATTGCATCGCTGCGGCACACCACCCGAAGCGTTACAAGAGTCTCGAGGGGATAATTAGAATAAGATAAGATAGACTTAGCTATATAGCTTTTAGAAAACTCCCTTAGTATATAAACCTATTATAAGAAGATTATAGAGGAGAGGAGCATAGCAGACTTTAGTATTATATATATATTCTTATAAGAAGTACCTTAATAATCCTATACCTCGTTTTTTAGTATTTTCTTAGCGAATCTACGCCTAATTTAGAAAATTCCTTTTAATTAGATCTATAAATTATTCTATATATCGTTTAAGCCTACTTTTAATATTCTTACCTAATTATAAGTAGAGTTATATTATTTATTATCTTTTGTAGTTCCCACCGGTTCTAGCCCTTTCTAATATATTTAAGGTTATCTAATACTTCTTTTAATTACCTTGAATACTCCTATTTACTTAGATATATAGGCGCTTAATATACCCTTGATACCTAGAAATTTAGTGATTAAATAAACCTATTTATACCTAGCTTAAGCGAGGTAATAGTAAAATACTTTTTATTCTATTAAGTTATAAGGAATTATACTCTCTAAAGCTAATAGGTATTAATATTTATAAGGTTATAATTAGGGGTATTTATAATATCCTAGGGATTATCCCTTTGCTATTATCCTCTACTATTATTCTTATAATATTATAAAGTTATTTAGGTAATAGCTAAGTAGCTTAGAGTATTATCTACTCTTTTCTTTATCTCTTATATCTTTATATTATAAGCTTCTTTGCCTGCTCTCTATATATAGCGGAGTAGTTAATAAAGGAGCGGGTTTTATTAATTATATTAAGGCTAAACTCTCTAGTAATCCCCTCTATATTATTTATACTAAAGGGCATACCTCGCTTAGGCTTAGCGTATTTATATATAAGGTCTAGTACTAATATAATTAAGGGATAAGGATAGAAGAGGGAGAGGAATAAGGCCCTACTTATAATATTAGAGCTTCTTATACTTCTAGCTATAAGAACCTCTTAGGAAAGACCTCTTTAGTTAAGGAGTTACCTCTTATATAGTAATATTTATAATACCTTACTAAAAGGTTAACCTTTTAAGTTAAGGAGTTATCTTATATAGTAGCTTTTATAGCACCTTATTAGAAGGTTTAGTAAGGGTATTACTACGAGAGCCTTAGTAGCCCGTTTAGCTCTAATATAATTAGCCCTAGTATAGCGCGTATCTAACTTTATTATATTTAGAGGGTTTGCTTATAAGTAGTAGGAATATATAGGGTTCCTATATTATTTTCCTTAACTAATAGAGGGTATAGGTTAAAATACCTATATAGTATTTCTTAAATTATACTTATAAACTAGGTGAATTTATTATAGTCTTTTTACGAAGGGGCTGCGGCGTAATTCCGAACTTAAGCATCTTTGCCTAAGGCTTTATAAGAATAAGGGGGATCTTAGGAGAATTAAATCGCTAGAAAGGATAGGTTTCTAAGGTATTAGATATCTTCCCTTTTATAATTAATAACTAGGTTATAGTAATATTTAGTATATTAATTTAATAATACTTAGTAGTAATAAGGCGCTCCTTTAGCTATAAGTAATAAATTTACCTTACTCTAGGTTTAGCGCTAGTAGTAGTAGTAATCTTTTACTACTCCTCTATCTTCTAAGTCTCTATAATTAGATATAATTTATTAATAAGGCCTAATTATATAATAAACCTCTTATAAGATTATTATAAAAGAGCTTTAGTAAGGCTATTTATTATTAGCTATATAAAAGGGGTATAAGAAACCTTAATATATCCCTTATTCACTTCCTAATATAGCTAGTAGTTATAAATATTAATGTAATAGAGTCTTATTTATAGCTAAACTATCTCCTTTATAATTAGGCTTATAGTTTATAAGGTATTAATATAAACTTTTTAATAGCTTTAAGCTAATAGATCTTATTAATTCTTATTTTTACTCTTAATTAAAAATACTTTTAATAATTAAGTTCTTTAAAATAAAGTAAGTTTAATAATACTTAGAGTAAACTATCTCTTAAATATAATTCTTAAACTAGGTTATAACTTTATATAACTTCTTAATCTCTTTTATCTCTTTTTTATATACTATTATATATATAATATATATATACTAGTTTCTCTCTATCATATTATTAAATAATTTAGCTAGCTTAGATCTAATAAAAGACATTTATTCTAAATCCCCTTAAGTAATTATTCATATAGTAGTTAATAATACTCCTAATTTATTAAAATAAGTATTTATTATTAAGAAATTAGCTTTCTAGAGGTAGTTTTAAAACTTTAGCTTTATAAAAACGGTTTTTAAAATAGCTTTAAGGTTCTCTTTCTTAGTATTATCTAAGTTAATATATTCTTATAATCTTATTAATCTAAACTTATATTAGGTTTAATTCTATTAAAAGGGCTAATTACTTAGATTATATAATTCTAATAAAAAGCTAGAGGCTCTAGAGGCTCTAGAGGTATTAGTGAGAGTAGGCTTATTATAGGTTTATATATTAATAATATATAAGTAAATTTAATACTCTAGATTTATTTAAATAGCTTTAATTAGTATTATATATAAAAATTATATAGCCTCTAGCCACTGCATAGTGATTTTACCTACTTAAGTATAATAGATCTTCTAACTCCGCGCCTCCTAATAATACATAGCCTTCGGTCACGTGATCTTACTAACTACCTCTCCTAACTATAGCCGCACTTATACATGCCTATAGCCTTATAATCTTTAATATTATATTAATAATAACGTGGTTTTTAATTATTTAATAGACTATAAAACTATTAACTTTTCCTCTCGTGCACTACCCGCGCTACTAATACTACCTCTATTACTACTTTATCTACTAGTAGCTATACTATTATTAGCAACGCTCTCTCTATATTATAGTTAGCGTAAGCTATACTTACTAATAAGCCCTAAGGGGCCTAGGCTACCTCTACCTTAATAATATAGAGGACTTACTTAAAGAAGGGCTACTCTATAGAGTATATAATAACCTACTTAGCTTCTATTATTAAATCTACTTACTTAGCTATAATATAATAATAAATATCCCCTCTAGAGGTATTAATAAGAGCCCTCTTAAGAGTTATATTAATAATATACTCTCTATATATAATAAAGTAATTAAAAAAGGAGTAGGTTTTATTACTTATATTAATATTAAACTCTTTAGTAAGCTCTTATATATTATTAGTATTAAAACGTATACTTTATATAAGCTTAGCGTTCTTATATATAAAGTCTAGTATTAATATAATTAAGGAATAAGGATAAAGAAGAGGGAGAGGTATAAAGCCTTACTTATAATAATAAAGCTTCTTATACTTTTAGCTATAAGAACCTCGTAAGAAAGACCTCTTTAGTTAAGGAGTTACCTCTTATATAGTAGTATTTATAGCACCTTACTAGAAGGTTAACCTTTTAAGTTAAGGAGTTATTTTATATAATAGCTTTTACTTTATTAAAAGGTTTAGCGAGGGCGTTACTATAAGAGCCTTAGTAGCCTATTTAGCTTTAATATAATTAGCCCTAGTATAGCGTATATCTAACTTTATATAGTTATATTTAAAGGGTTTATTTATAAGTAGTAGGAATATATAGGGTTCTTATATTATTTTCCTTAACTAGTAGAGGGTATAGGTTAAAATACTTATATAGTATTTCCTAAATTATACTTATAAACTAGGTAAGTTTATTATAATCTTTTTGCAAAGGGGCTGCGGCGTAATTCCGAACTTAATAAAAATTATATTATGAATGATTAAATTATATAATATAAAGTATAAAAATAATTAAAAAATTAAAATATAACTATCCTAAAAACTCTATATATAGATCTAGGCGGAATTTATACTTAAAACTAGCTAAAGTAGATATTACCCGATTTAGGTCGGATTTCGCGCTGCTTTTGCGCGCATATTATGCTCTACTGCGCGCGCCCAGGGGGGTCGATTTGATAGTTAATACGACTTGAATATGCCTGCCAGGGTGACTCTACTAACCTCGACTCCCGGGCGAGCGACGACAATCGCTAGCGGTTCCAGTATCTCAAACAAAGCGATTGCACCGTCAACATGGCGATCCGAGTTCTTTTGCTTCTCAACCTGCACAATGGACTGATATCCGGTGCCAAAGCTGGGATCTGCCCAGTACTAGGAATTGCACAGTACGTACTCTAAGAGTCGACTTTTTATGCCACTACAGATGACAACCAACTTGATGCCGGCATCGCTGTCGGGTAATCGAAACAATTCGCTTCCAAAGAAACACACAGCTCCACGCTTTGACTTTGAGGTGCGAACTCCGACTAGTCGTCCGTCACTAGTTCTTTTGGTTGGTTGCGATGCTCTTCTGACGTTAAACTAGCATCCGGAGTGACCCGCGCACGGAGGCCGTCCCAGCAAGCTTAAGCCTCCCGAGAACCTCTGCAACGACACAACCATGGACTCGCCGTTTCCGAAATCTTCTTCCGCTACCGGAGAGGGTGAAATTGTCGCCCAGCTTCTTCCCAACGGACTTTCGGGCCTCCAGACCATGTCCTATCAGTACCCGCTGAAACTCATCTCACCCTCCCCAGCAGCCGATCAGAAATGCGTTCTGGTCTTCCTCCTATCTTATGGTGGCGGACTGGTTGGCGGCGATAGTGTCAAGTTGTCAATACGAGTACTTCCAAAAGCAAGACTGGGTGTTGTCACGCAAGGTCACACTAAGGTCTTCAAGTCTCCATCTCCCGATGTAGTCACGCGTCAAAAACTCGAAGTCCAAATCAGCAACGATGCTGGTCTTTGCCTACTGCCGGATCCCGTACAGCCCTTCGATGGAAGCGTCTATGAGCAGACGCAGGTTTTCATAGTAGCGCCGACTGCTTCTATATGTCTCTTGGACTGGGTTACTCAAGGCAGAACGGCTCGCGGTGAAGATTGGAGTTTCGTCAAGTGGTCTGGGCGGAATGAAGTCTGGTCGACTTCGGAAGATGCGAGCAACAAGAGCCGCCTGCTCGTAAGAGATACGGTTATCTTGGACCGAGAGAGCCAGGGCTTGATTGACAGGTCGTTACGAGAGTCCATGCATGGGAACGGATTGTTTGGGACCCTCATCCTCCGCGGTCCCCTGATGCAATCTGCAGGCAGTTTCTTTCTTGACGAGTTCGCAGCTCTGCCACGGCTGGGCGCCAGAGATTTCAGATCCGCGGAAGCGCGAGCCAAGGAAGAAAGCAACTTTACTGCAAATGAGTCATGGCGACTGAGGCGCATAAAGATGGAGACGCAGCAAAGCGTCTTATGGTCGGCGGCAAGAGTAAGAGGCTGTGTCATTGTCAAATTCGGGGCAAGCACTGTTGAAGCTGGACGCTTATGGATAGGAGATATGCTGGCTCGGGAAGGGAGCATCGCAAGCATTTTCGGAGAACAGGCGCTGATGTGTCTAAAGTGAGAAGATCTCGTGATGAACGTTGCCAATGTTCGTAAGATTAGCCTTTGAATGCGTGATATCTTTTTTTTTTTAATAAAAAAGGTGTTTAACAAAAAAGTGATTTTAAAAGTTGTGTGGTAAATGTTTTGAGTGTCCTTTGAGCTGAGGCTCACTCACCTGTTCGACGCGGGGTGACTCAACCCACCAACGCGAAAACGGCAGGAAACCTCAGCTGTCTCCAAGGTACAACTGGAAGGTACCTCCCCTAGGTAGGTATCTTACCGCAAGCTTAGCCCCCCACCACGCTAAAAGTGAGTAATCATCTTTTTCTCTAGTCGAGGCAGCATCTGTGACTGTCTTGGTACGCTCCCGTCTACCCATGAACTTCAACGACTTATTTCAGCAACGCGACGTCTTCAATTCACTCTTTGGAACCTCTAAGCTCCCGAAAACTTGTTTCTGTCCACAATCTAGATTCCTAGTCGCAAATTACCATGCCTGAGGGCACGCCCCAGGTCCGAGGCGCCGGTAGGGCCCGCGGACGAGGTGCGACGAGAGGCAGAGGAGGACGAGGAGCCAGCAGTGCAATACCAAGCGGCGATACTCCAGCACCCACTTCGAGACCGTCGTCAGCTCTCGGTGCTGCCTCAATGACCGCTGCACCATACAGGTCCGATACACCGACACGCCAGCCTACACGAGGTACTTCGATCGGAAGATTTCGTCCCCGAGCCATTCGCAGAGATGAAGCATCGCGAGACGTACTCGCTCGGCAAGAACAAGACAAGGACAATGCGAGAGCGAAGGCAGAAGCTCGTGCTCAGGCTCGTTCCCGAGGTCGGAGTAGGAGAGCGCGTGGAGACGCCATGGGCAGAGGTGGAATGATGGGACGTACTGCAGTTGCTAGTGGCCCTTTCTCACAAATAGCTTTTGAGGGTAAGCTTCACAAACTAAAACTTCTCCTGATGTAGATATTAACCTGTGTCTAGGGGGATCGAGGTCCTCAGGTGGATGGGGAGGAGGCGGCGGTGGCGGCGGCTCTGGTTCCGGCGGCGGGTTCTTCAGTGGAAGTGGCCGCGCCAAGAGCGAGAAAGGTGCCTTTGGCGAAGCTTCAGGTCGTCGCGAAGCGAGGATCAATGCCGATAGACTTGCCAGCCACCTGGTCAACCGCGAGCCCGACTCCGACGACGAAGCGACAGCAGCACTTGTCAATTCCAAGCCTGATAATATCTGGCCGATGGGTATTGCACGAATCGACAAAAAGGAAGAGAAGAAGGTCATAGCGACAACAGCGGAGCTTGAGGCAGCAGAAGACGGCAAGATGGAACAGAGCCTATGGGTCGACGAAAGCGCTTCCTGGGCCGGTCCTGCTCCTGAGGTGGGAGACGACAGCAAGGTGTGGCATGCAGCACCCAAGGGCGCAGTGCAAGTCAAGACGGAGCCAGGAGTCGAACTCGGCGCAATGGAGGTAGATCTCAGTGCCGTGAAGCTTGCGGATTCCGAGGCCGAAGAGAAGGCGACGCCCGAACCGAAGGTCAAGAAAGCCCTGGCTGATCCGGAGGCAGACATGATCACCCAGGATATGCAACTTCTTCTGAGCGAACTGGGCACCGTTTCCGACGAGAAATCGAAAGCGCCCGAGAACGGCGCCATGCAGGACAAGGACGGAAGACTTTATCTCTTCCAATTCCCTCCTCTTCTGCCGCCTTTGCACCCTGCAGCTGCAACGAGGGTGAAGCCGGAGCCGGATGATGTTGTCATGCTAGATCATCCACTCGGAGGCTCAGTCGACCTAACAAACTCCGATGAGGATGTCAAACCCAAGGCCGAGGAAGTCGATAAGAACATCGACCTAACCGACATATCACAGCTTGTTTCACAGGCTGGTATGATGGGCAAGCTCAAGGTTCGAAAATCTGGAAAGGTCGACTTGGATTGGGGCGGACGCACGTTGGAGCTCAGTCCAGCGGCGGGAATGAACTTCCTCACAACGGCAGTCATTGTCGAAGAGTCAGACGAGAAGGCGAAACAGGGTGTTGTTGGCGGCGACAGCATTGGCATGGGCAAAATTATGGGGAGATTCGTACTCGCGCCCACATGGGGCGATGAGGAGGATTGGGTAGTCGACCCAGAAGATCTGGCCATCCCCGAGGAATCGGCTTGAAGACCTCCCTTGACATTTGTTGGTGATATAGTCACATCGCAGCTGCAAGTTGGGGGACGGCTCGTCCCGCGAATCGAACCCAAGGGTGGAGGGGGGAGTAGTACTTACATTATTAGGTTGACGCTAGCTCTTTGGGAGAGGCGGATAGACGAAAAAGAAAGATACCCTACCTGAGTTCGGACTGCAGCTAATAGGACGAACGTGAGGGATGGCGTCGTTCTGTCGGCCTTCCCCACCTCCGCATGTCCTCCGTGACCCAAGCCACAGCAACAGCGCTTACCTGCGTGTTGTCTTCGGCACCGCTGATATTTACTCATATGAACTTCCAGTCGAGGTAGTGCTAGAAGAAGGCGAAGAGTTCGTGGGGAAGACTGTCCTCGTCGTTGGCTTTACTTGAACCACAGCTATACTTCCCGTGAGAAGTCAAGAAGATAGCCGAATGCAAATATCCCTCAAATAATCAAAATGAGCAAAGCCTCGGGACTCAGTGCATCGGAGCCTCTCCACGTCATCATCATCGGCGCCGGTCTCGCAGGCCTGGCTTCAGCTCTCTCGACAAAGATCGCCAATCCCTCCCACCGTGTAACCATTCTCGAGGCAGTCAAGGAGCTTCAGGAAGTCGGGGTATGAACGAACATTACCCTCGGGAAGAGATCATGCGCTCACAAATTCCAGGCCGGCTTGCAATTAACACCCAACGCGACCCGTCTTTTCGAAGCATGGGGTCTTACCCAAACACTTGCGCAACTCGCAACACTTCCCTCAACCCTCTCCGTCCATCGCTATGACGGCACCCGCCTCCTTGCTCATGAAGCAGAACTCCAGCAAACAGTTCAAGGCCGCTATGGGCATCCTTTCTGGGGCCTGCATCGCGTCGAGCTCCAGCGCGCCCTCGTTGACCGCTGCGAAGCCCTCGGCGTCCGAATTCGCCTCTCCTCCCGTGCCCGCTCTGTAAACTTCGACCGCGCCGAGGTCACTATTTACGACGAGACCAACTCCAATTCCAGCACAACCGTCTCGGGCGACGTCATCATTTGCGCGGACGGCATGTGGAGCAGCGTCCGCGCCCAGTTCCTCGGCCGTCCCAGCCCACCAGCGTTGACCGGCGACCTTGCCTTTCGCATTGCCATACCCATTGATTCCCTCAAGGGTCCTCACAAGCAAGAGCTCGAGGACTTCATCAAGTCAGAGACGGTGCACTTCTGGGTTGGCCCTCAGTCTCATGGAGTTTCATATACGGTGAAGCAAGGTCGAATGCTCAACCTTGGTCTACTATCTCCCGACACCTTACCGGAAGGATCGACGAAGGTTAAAGGCGATGTTGAGGAGATGCGGTCACTCTTCTCCAACTGGGATCCCCTCCTCCGCAAGCTTCTAGACCAAGTTGAAAGCGTTCACAAGTGGAAGCTATGTTGGATTGAGCCGCTGGAGCAGTGGGCGAGCCCCGGGGGCAAGTTCTTCATGGCTGGCGACTGCTGTCATCCGATGCTTCCTTACCTTGCCCAGGGCGCCAACTCGTCGCTCGAAGATGGAGCTGTTCTAGGTTACCTGCTTGGGAAAGTAAGTGGTCGAGAGAAGAAGGAGGCACAACTTCCCGCTGCGGCGGCGATGTATCAGCATCTGCGGATGGGTCGCGGTCAGCGCGTCGTTATGGAATCCTTCCACCAGCGCGACGACTTTCACATGCCAGACGGTCCAGAGCAAGAGCGCCGCGACGCAATTATGACGGCGTCTTTGGAAACGGGCACGGGGCCGCAGCCGGGTTTCCCATCGCGGTGGACATGTCCAGATATTCAAAGGTTTCTCTATGGGTACGATGCATACGCAGAAACAGAGAAGATGTATAGTCAGAATCCTTATTGATGGATCGCTTTGTCCTTGTTGATGGATCGCTTTGTCTCGTATAGCCTATCGCATAAACTCTCGGGAGAACAGATCTACCCTCGTCTTTCTCGCGACACCCCTTGCCAATCCCAGAGCGATTGGGGAACGCCATGGCTATGCTGGCATCCGGCTATTCCTACCCATCGGATTTTCCCGAGCCCAAGCTCGACATGTTTCTTCTCATGTTCTACGACTCATGCCGACCTGTTTCTGCAGATAAACTGAGCCACGTATCATGGCAACTTCAAGCCGTTCCTGTAACCTAATGCAACTGAAAGTCCCATTTAAGCCGTCAAACCCATAACTCCTTATCGTTGACATATTCAATTTCAAAATAGTTCGTCATGATCGTCTCCTCGATCGAGTTCAACCATGCCTGTGTCCACCGAGGCCAACCCGTCCGCTGTGCTGACTTTGCGCGTCGAGACCGTCGATGTCGACTGAAGATGCGCTGGGCGACTCCTGTGTGTCTTATCCACGTGGTACCGGAACGATTCGCACCCTCGTGAACGTACATCTCGCTCTTGGTAATACTTTCTCGTCTTCGTTTCGGTGGTGCCATGAGATCGGGAGTCAGCGGACTGTCGGTCTCCCTCGCGACAGCATGCACCTCGGGTTCAGCGCATGACCGAAGCACCGGGCTGATCCCGCCCCTGTGCTTTCCGAGGCCGCCTATCTCCAAATCAATGCCCTTGTCGTCCACGCCGGATCCGGGCGGTCGGCGGGCCGATCGTGTCGTCCAAGTCCGTATACCTCCTGACCTCATGTCACCACTCAGTCCGCTCATGCCGGGGGTTTGGTCGGTCGAAGTAAATCCGCTTAGTCGCCATGCTCGAAGAAGGGACCGAATCGTGACCAGACTTGAGGCTACAATGGCGACTCCGGGCTCGACCAGAGTCCATACCATGGCATCTGTTCCCATGACTGTTATAAAATTGAGAACGGTCAGCAAGCGCTACTCGGCGCAGCCGAGAGAGAAATAATTTCGCTTTTGACCAGAACAAAACACATCCATAGTATGTAGCTCAATTCACTGAGATCAGCGAGGAACTTAAGTCGAATCAGGGTTGCAATGCTGGCACACTAAAGAAGTTAGATCTGGGGCAGCATTGCAGAATCACACGAGACATGCAAAATTCCCACGCCAAGGATTCCAATAACCGTAGGTTTTGCTTGCTTCGTCATCTTGACGTTCCATATCATTGGCATAGGCATGAAAGCCTGTTTGAGGATGTGTAGGCAGCCGCTACGACGGCATCCGGCAACACGCATTGAGAGTTTGGGCTTGAGTATTACCGTTGCGCTTGTACTGGAGAGCATTGGAATATATTCCAAAATAATATAACCGTGCTCCATACTGTGATGACTGCCAAACTGACGTCTAAGGTCCAGTTGAAGACCTTGGAGTTGGAAAGACACAGCAGAAAGAAGCCAATGCTGAGCTTGATAAACAGCATGTCGAGGACGTACGTAGCTGTTGCCAATGCTTGGTACTGATTACTAATATTAGCAGGAGGTGGCGGCACAGCGGAGCATATGTAAAAGCCATACATACCATCAAGTCTGAAATCTTCTTTTGCTCGAGAGCCTGATTATGGTGTCCTAGCCCATCGCTGACACCGGCGAGGATGAAAGCAAAAGAGAGAGTAAAGACCGCATTTTGCTTCTGTCAGGCCAGCTGCCAATGTAATCAAGCGTAGCGGGTTGGCTTACCTGGGCAACAAGCATGAGCCAGTCATCTTGTTGGAAAGCTTTGATTATAAAGGCCCGAACATAAACCCGAAGAATGACAGAGAACCAGGAGAGAATAAGGAAGGTGACGGCGGTGCCTACGAGAGCACTGCTATTGCTCTCTGTCAAGTCCACCTCAGCCATAGGGCTGCTGTATACGATGCTCAAGGAAACGAAAGTTGGAAAAAGAGCATGACCAAACGGAGAGTGAGAAAGACACGGACAGAGCCGACCGGGGTTGGCTGCGGACGCGAAACCAAGGGTTTTAATGTGATCAACCATGATGGACGACACGCTGCCAGGCACAGGGGCGTTCTAGTTGGACCTGGGCTCTCTTGGGGTATAATCCAACTTGCCCAAGGCGGATGAACGAGGGTCATCGAGTCCGAGACCCCCGAAGATGGGACCCGGTAGGGCAGGGTCAACGTGGGGAGAGGGATGCAGAACCATGCGTGCCAATCCGAGCTAGCTGCAGGGATGGTGATGAAGTATGGAAAGGAGGCAGTGGGCCTGGGAAAGGACCAGACTCGGATTTCGAATTCGTTAAACTTGTGTTCTCTGGAAAAAATCGTCTTCGATAGCTTGAACCTTATCGACTATCGAAGGACCCAGCTGATGAAGAATATTCGCGCTCTCGCTCGGGTGACGCATATGACCAACTGTATGCAATGATGCGCCAGCATTGCCTATCTACGCGAGATGCTAGGGCAGCATGTAGTAATGGATTACGAAATGCCTTGAGTCTGGAGTCACCAAACAGAGGTTTAAATTGCGGCTGCGTGCGTCTCACTCACACATGCAGTACGTGATGCAGGCTGCAGAAAACACGCCTGTCGTCGAAGACCGGGTTTGTCCCACCATGGGGGTTGGTTTCTTTACCCGACAAAAAGAAAAGAGCAAGTCGAGACCTTATTGCCGCTCGTCCCATTGAGGTCAAGATGACTGACTTTCCATCTAGGAACGGTTCGTAAACGGCAACAGCTGCTGAAGTATAATTGTTTTGAGAGGGCGTCTTCTTGTTAAATCTTTGCTCCCAGCTCCCAGAGCAAGGTTTTGGATCAATCGATACCTAGTCACGCCAAAGCGCAGGCGTCGACTACTTCGAAGCACGAAGCGACGAACCGGCAGACCCTGGAAGGATATATCGGGTCGTAAGGCGCTCAGGGCCTCCAATCCGACTCAGATTGTGGAGGCTTCTTCTTTGTCGGGAGGGGTCGCATTGCAGAGGGGGACAGCGGACGGGAGAGCTACAATAAAGTCGCTAATTAATCCCTGTCTTCTGTCGGTGCTCCGTGCCAGGACCGTCCCATATGAGGCTGTTTCTTGAGCGGTGCGGGGCGGGGATAGACCCAGATCATCATCAGATGACTGAGGAGGAGCGTCAAAGGTCCGCGATTCGACGGCTGCTTCATATTCTGGACCCGCGACGGAGCCTTTTTGTATGTGTTGATTGAGTTCAGACGAGCAGGGTCTTCGGTATATGACAAGAACCGCACTTTTCTTGTCTTGAAATTTGACGACGGAGCCATTCTGGAGTCTGAGGGGTGGTCCTGACTACTCTAGAGTTTCTAGAGAGTCCTGAAGACTGTGCTTGAGCCAGCAACAGACATGATGGCGTCGCTCCGCTCTCGGCCAATATCGCTGGCTATGAATGACAGGTGGAGGGGGGAAAAGGAATCCCTGGTTGGGCTGTGTGTTGCCAACTTCCCAGCGTAGGGGTTCGTTCGGCCCAGGATGCGCGTATTCGGTAATCCAGGATGAATGAATCAATTCGTGAGCCGTGCTGTGCATGTGCATTTATCGATCGAGTCTGTCCGCAGGCAGCGTAACGGGGACAGGGTACACAGACGTTGCTCTAGTGTAGTGTAGAGTAAGGATAGAAGGAATTTTGAAGATAAATGATTCTTTCGACCAGTAACGCGGAAGAAGCCGCCGTCGGACGCAAAATGAGACAACCGCGGCCTTATGGAATGCGACTGGGATGGAAGTCCTAAGGTGTAGTGCTTGGCTGTGGCTGGGGGTTTCCTTTCTTCTGGTGCCTTTGTTGCCACCCATGTTCAGCCACATGGGGGTACTGTGAAGTGATTACACTTTCTGGGTTTCCTTTCCTTTTCCTTCTCGTCTGCACAAGCATCCGCAGTGGGTTGTATCCAAACCTACCCGGGTTAGAGAATGAGTACCAAGACTATCAGGTCGCGTCTAGACCACACAACGTCAACACCCCCGGTAACCTGAAGTGGCGGACCACATGTGCCAAAGAAGCCTGATACTAGCTATTTCCGCCTGTGGACTCTTGGAAGGAAACAGAAAGGAATTTGGAAACTAAGCAAGACCAGCACCCGTGAAGAATTGCTTCTAGCCTGTTGAAGATGGCGAGGCTAGCGAAGCAGTCTCTCCAAACTCTGACAGATGAGGCACCTGACGCCGAAAGTCGAAGGTAAGGTACCTCGTGAGTGCACCATTTCGCTAACCCACTCGAGGGCTTCGGCCGAGACTCGCATGCGTGCAGAATAAGACCCACGGATCCGCAAAGGCAGGTCCGGGTCGTTTACCGCAGCAGTATCAACCAACTTATCGAAGTTTGGTTCACATCATCAATCGGAATCCTTGGCCCAGTCTTCGGTCTCGCAATTTTTCGACCCTGGATGGGAACCTTGCCATCTGTTACTGTGGTATGCTGATTATCCAGTGTTTAGCCGGGACGCGTAGCTGATTTGCTACCAGTGCCTCGAAATTGGCCGCTGGCTCGCGCATTGACATTGTCTGCCAAAAATCAGACGAGGTTGGTTGTGTGTAATCCAGTGTGACGCTCTAACAACAGACAACACAAGTGTGGCGCGAGCGCCAGGTTCTCGAGACAGTCGCGTTGACTAGCCGTGAACTGTTCGCGTATGATCCTTTCGAGGCTGCGATGGATCCTGTCAGGAGAAACAGGGGAAGTCAGTCGCACTGACGCGGGGTATCATAGCCTCCGAGAGGATTGAGGTCAACCACGGTGATTCTGCGGCTCATGAATAGAAAACAACGGTTTGGTACGAGTCTTGGTAGCATCGTCGGCCGTGCTGCCGAGATGCAACTAAGTTGGGGGCAAGCACACAACTGTCAGCAGCCGGCAGCTACTCTGCAATCACGACAGATCACTCCTCGTTGTTGTGGCCTGACGGTCGAACGTCTGACTTGGACGTCGTTTCCCATCGTCACCAGCGACGACTTTGAGTTGTTCAGCGGCCGGAGCTCGACTTCCTCAGAGTGTACAAATTGACAGCCGGGCCGGGAATATGTGCTGGAAAGATTTGGGGTCGACAACACATATCAGTTAACGAGGGTTCCAGAAGAAGTCGCGGTTCGATTGGCGGGAAATGATAAGTGAAGCGACGAGAGAATAATGGCTTTGTAGAAACAAGCGTAGCAGTAGTAGGCACGATAGGTAAAAGTTGCGAGAAGTCGCGGTGGATGTCTGTGATCGAAAAAGACAAGATAAGTTCTCGTGACGGCTCTGCCCCGTGCGCCGGCTGTCACCCTCGGTTGGGGTGGCCTGAAACGTGACGCTGCCAGACGCCGATGCAGTACCTAGGTTCCCTTCCTCCCCCCTCCGTCGCTCGGAGAATGGAGCGAGGAGCGGAAGCATCAAGCCCCACTCACATCCGCATCCGCACTTGCCATCGTTACCTGCCTTCCTTATCACTCGCTGAGAAATGCCGAGCATCTCGATCTAGTTATCGCCAAATACAAGCCACCACACAGAGTCAGGAACAAAAACTTCCACATCGATAGGAGCTGGGAGCACTAACGCTCGAGGCAGCGTCTCACCAATTCACCGGCCTCCGAATCTCAGATTTTTGACCTGGCAGGCATCTCGGGGTGGTCCAAATTCTCGGAGCCTCCTCTAGCTGCCTTCAAAACTGATTTCAGGTGTCTCATCGCCGTGTTCTTCTCGGTGGAGCTGTGTGTTGATATCCTGCCGAAACAACACGCTGCCGAACGCCAGATCAACCCAAAATATCTCCGTGATGCCGGCCTCTTTGAGTTACACCGAGCACTACTACGCTCCCGACAACGAGCTCCAGAAACTCGGCGTCTGGGAGTTCCCTGCCACCGCCGACGACCCGTCCAAGTACTGGGTGCTGTGAGTTCAAAAGCTCGTCCTGAGAATCCCGATCATGAACTAACATGCCACTGACTAGCTGGATTCACGGCGGTGCTTGGCGCGACCCTCGGAAAACCTTCCATGATTTCGGAACCTCCATCCAAGAGATCCTGAAGGCATCCTCTATTCCAAAGTCGGAGATCCGAGGTTTCGTCAGCATCGACTACCGTCTTTCCCCCCATCCTCTTTTCCCGCAGGATCCTGCCGTCACCGCCCCGACGGAGCTCCGCTGTGCTCAACATCCCGATCATCTCATTGACATATGGTCCGCCCTCGCCTTCCTTCAACGCCAGTACGACATCAAGGACCGTTACATACTCATGGGCCACTCGGCCGGTGCCACCCTTGCCCTCCAGCTGCCTATGGGATCCACATCTCTCGGTGTCTCCCCGCCATCTGAAGTGCAAATGCCAAGGGCCTTTGTCGGTATTTCTGGTATCTATGAGCTTAACGCTTTCAATGGACGTCATGACGAGAACTACACCCAGTTCATCGTTGGAGCTTTCGGCAAAGATCAAGCCGTCTGGAACAGGGTTGTGCCAGCCACCTTCTCGGGAAACTTCAACGACGCTTTGCCCACAAAGCCACTCGTCATCTTGGCCTGGTCTCGAGATGACACTCTCGTCGACGAACCGGAGATTGATGGAATGGTATCGAAGCTGAATGGGGATGGCGTCGAGTGCATCGTCATCAAGAATCTCACCCATGACCATGACTTCATCTGGCAGGATGGCAAGCAGGTTGCAAGACTTCTTTCCGAGACCCTGGACTTGCTAAGAAAGAGAAAGGGCTAAAGAAAACAACATTGGTCGATAAAATCCTGTCCTCGTCGCTGTCCTGCACTCATACCATCATTCATGCTTGGGTCTTCTCCAAACCTGTGTATAACATTCATCTATCAAGATACCACCCACGACTACCGGCTACTCGTAGCCCTCGCGTGCTATTCACCGTCATAATTTCGGCCTCCAGGCCTTTCCTGCCTTGGCTATCCTCGCTGCTGCAAGTGTCAATGCGCCTGCGATGATGACCACCCCACCCCAGACCTGAGCCCAGAGATACTGTCCGCCTGACCTGTCGATGATGGCACCGGCCGTCGGCGGTCCAGCTAGCGACGCAAAGCCCGACAATGTTGCTATCATGCCAAACCTGGTGCCCATTTTCTGTGGGTCTGCCATCAAACTCGCCAGGGCGCCCACAAAGACGCCCTGTGCTGTTCCGTTTGACAATCCAAAGAAGACATTGAAGGTGTACATGCCGGCCCTTGTCTTAACTCCTATCCAAGCAAATTCCATGCAGCCGAGGATGAAAGTCATCAGCATGAATGTGTTGATCGGGCCAAGATAACGATCAGCTACGTGTCCGACGATCGGCCGGCTGGGTATGCCCATGCCATTGGTGATGAGAAGTAGGGATACCGACTCGGTGGTTGAAAAGCCGACAATCTTTCGAGCGTATGTGTTGATCTTATTCAGTAGTCAGCGGAAAGAATAAGCGACCGTACAGCATCAGAAGACTCACGTAAAAGAAGCCAAAGTAGAGTGCCATGAAATATAGGAAGACACCCAATGCGAACAAGAGATAAGGCCCTTCTCGGAACGCTGCCCACTCGACTAGGGGCCCCGATCTTCGTGGCGGCAATCTCAGACGCAGCAACACGTTCGCAACGACCGACACTGCGAGTGCGACAAAGGCCGAACACCGCACAGCCCAGGGAAAGCCGACCTGGCGTATGAGATACTGCAGTGTGGAGGGGAAGATCAAGCTGCCGACACCAGTACCGGTGGCCGATATCGACAAAGCCAGAGACCGTCTCTTTTTGAAATACGACCCGATGATGGCGACACTCGGCATGAACAGAACACCCAAACCCATTCCCGTGCAGACACCCTGGGCGAGCATTATGTGCCAGTACTCAGTGCAGAGGCTAGTCATGAAGGTGCCGAAGACAACAATAGTGCAGCGTACAAAAACAGCCTGACGAGCATATCCTGCATCCGTCAACCGGCCCGAAATTGTGCAAATTGCAAATGTCAGGAAGATCTGAACTGAGCCAATCCAAGAAACCTGGGCTGAGGGCAAATGCAGCTTTTCGGTGTAATAAAGCTGATAGACACCAAATGTTGCCGGATATCCCCAGGCCAGCGCGTTGAGCATGTTACCGGCGAGCACCTGGGACCATGCCTTCCATCCTCCTTCAGGGTACACGAGACCATGCTCCGCCGACCATTCCCGGGTCTGTTCGGGACTACCCTCCGCAGTCGCCCCATCCGGCCGCTTCTCCGCACCATCGGCCGTTGCGGGGCTGTCGACGGCACTCCTCACGATGTCTGTGCTTCGAAGGCTGGCCAGGTCCATTGAGCCAAGTCAGGATTAGAGAGAGACAAGGTCGAGAAGATGCTGCACAAAAGCCAAAATGGTTGGAAGAGACCAGTCTAATTGCTAATGCCACCGAGGTTGGATGCTGTCGCCGCTTATTAGTAAAGCACGCCGAGATCGCCGCTTCCGACTACCGAAACGCATGGCGGACGATCGGAGTCGCAGGACCCAGCCTTATTCCCGCTGCGGCGGTGGGAAGCGGTGACTTTGGCGCCCCACGAACCGTTCAACAAATTTTTTGACAGGCGACCTAAGGCTAAGGCTCAAGGCGCACGCCGCAGACAAGCCCTCACTTGATCCAGCGTTCGGCAAGACAGCGGGTGGCCGACTGTATTGTCAGACCGACTGTTGCGGGCGGGAAGGATTCTCGAGCATACTAGTAGGCCGAGACCGCACGTTTGATTGGAAACAGCCCTCCATCCTCAGGCCGTCTTGTCAAGAGAAGACGGTACTTAACAAAGTGGTGAACCACGGATGGCCGCTCGCTCACTCAACCAGGCTCACTGTCAACTCGACTAGGGGCCTCATCCGCAGCGTACGTGCCATGCAAGTTCAGCAAGCCAGTTATCAGTCGCCAGTCTGGCGATGTAACAGTAGCTGGCTATCGACATCAGCTGGATCCGATACTCGGCCGGTCTACCTCAGGCCACGACCGTCTGTACCTACCTTATGTAGAATGCTGTCGGGTAAACCCCACTGACCATAGGCGTGGACTGGAGGACTACACAAGCTCCAGTCGACCACACAAGAAGACAATACCGCAAAGGGCAACGAACAACAGTCTTCGAAGCCGAACCAAGAACTCAACTTAATCCGACGCAAGCCCCACCACCAGACACAGCGTTGCAGCGCAGCACCGTGCAGACGCATCACGATCGCACGGTATCGGATGATGCGACGACCACAAATACACAGTTCGACCACGTTTCTTCCCACAGCGGAGATTCGGGAGCCTTGATCAAAACCACAAGAACTAATACTACTACTCCTACTCCTTACTACTCCTACTCCTTACTACTACTACCATTACTATTACTCTCGCGGCGCACCCAGTAGCAACACCCCCTCCTCACTTCCGTGATCTGATGATCCACCACTGCTCACTCGCCAGTGCACACTGTGAAATGAAATGATCATGGAGGTATGTGCGAAACGGCCCCGAAAACAATAGGGAGCGTTGTTTTTTCCGTGTCTTCCCGCGTTTCGCCACCTCTTTCTCTCGTCTACCTATCTAGTACTTGTCCTTGGCTCCAAAAAGGGTGTCGAATCGCAGCGCAGTCGATTCGCGCAAAACATCAAGTGGAACAGAGCGCAGGGCGTTTCAAACACTTTGAGGTACTCAAATGAGGAACACCGCCACTTCCACCAATCACGTAAATTCATCCTGCGTAATGTGCTTCCGAAACAAGTAAAAGTAAACAAACAAGATAAGCCACAAAAACAACAAACAAACAAAATTAACGCGTATCCGCACCCAACCTCCAACCTATACGCAAAAATGACGGGGTAGGGGGAAAAAAAACGGCTCACCGCTCAATCCAAAACCCAACCCGTAACTCGCTCGCCTCCATCCCTAGCGAGACGACAAGGGAACCCATAGCGACTGCGCATGACATTCGTCGACCACGTACTCGATCGCAATTGCGCGCTGCGCATTCGGACGCTGCTCTCGCAACTACATACAAAGTCGCAGATTTTGAACGGTCGACTGATTAATAGCGCAAAGCAGACGGCCAGCAAAAATTCAATGCCACCACGATTGCAATGCGGGGTGCTGCTCGTGAAGGCGGGGTTCATCTCTGGCAAATGACGTAATTATCCGAACCTAGGGCCAAAGGTTTATCCTCCCCCCAACGCCGCAGCCGGCTTAACAACTACCGTCAGCACACTGTGCTGACGAGCTTTTAAGGCCCGTACGTACAGTTACACGAAACGGGAACCGCCCACCACACACGCTCCCATCCCAGCCCGTACGAACCCCTCTCTGGCCGAGCCGGAACGGGATGCAACGGCGAGAGCCGCGCGCTAGTGCGAAAATGGGTTTAGACCCGCATCCATCTTTCAACGTCTTCCGTTCGCTTTTTCCCCCGCTCCGCTCCGGCGACGGCGTGATTTCGCAAACCGTTCCCTGCCGTCGCAAAAATGTGAAATGGCCGTCGCAATTCCCAAACATCGGATATACGATCAATGCGCTTTTTTTTTCTTGTTCGACTTTCCTTAGAAACCTTGCTACTAACAGAAACAACCGTGGCGTAGCCGCATCGCCTCTTTTTAGGCCCACTCCTTGACAAGAAATCCAGAGAGGAAACTAGAAGAAAGAGGAGTAGAGCTTGCCAGCTTTGCCTCCTTGCCAATATAGGAAACAACGTAACACAAAACCGCATACAAGCGATTCCTCCCTCGTGCCCTCATCCACATCCACGGTCAAATTGAGCCATGCGAGCGAGTCCCTAGACCGTCTCGCATGCAACTTATGACAAGCCCTTTTTGGTCCCATCTTCCCCCTACCGTATCCGCCAACATCTTCTTCCGGTTGCCAGTTCAACTTCCATGCACCTCCCAAGCACGCGTACTCGCACATGAACATGATTGCGTTTGCGAGCATCCCCACACCTTCCTCAGCTTGCTTTTCATCATCCTTCGCCCCTCACATCGTACAACAACCTCGTCAGTAATTGCGGCGATTGCGCCGAGCCTCGCCATTGTCGAAAAGATGAGAGCAAAACAGGAGAACTTGTTGCGCACAAATAAGACAGTAAACATCAAAAAACCGCTTCCCAATAAAGATCCGGAACGCCGAAAGGAGCGTGAGTGACCATCCTTACCCGGCGAACCCCGATTAACCCACCGCCAAATCTTATCCCCGTTTGCCAGGTGGTCGTAGAAGACCAGGTCAAATATCCTCCTCCTCAAGTATCGCGGCCACAGACGACACCGCAAATGGATGACGTGCGATCTAGAGGCTCAATCGCGGACAAAATAATGTCCCGAAACGCCCGCAGGCTGGTAATTCTTTTCCAGGTAAAGACAGTTGTGGGATTTTTGTGGCAGCTGTGATGCCAATTCGGGGAATAGAGTGTTGTTGCATCCTCGGAGCCCCACCGTTCGTTCTATCTTTTCCTCTTCTTACTCTTGTCGACCACTGCCGCCGTCGTTGCAATTGGCGCAGCAGGGAGAAGGATGGGCTGTGTGGGGTTGATAATGTCCTCCTTCTTAATGGGGACACCCATGTGTCGGCCATAGCGACCCTTGCGACCGTTGCCTTCGTCCTCGCTGATGCATTGGTCGGCACTGAGACCGGCGTCGCGGCATCGACCGCAGGGTCGCTGTCTGTCGCAACCCTTCTTGCTCTTGCGGCATCGCTGGCAGCGAGGCTTAGCCGAGAGATCCAGTTGCTCGTCTTCGCCCGGAGCACCCGGCGCATTCGCGGCGGCGGCGGAAGCGATCGACGGCTTTCGCGACGGGGGCAGAGAGGCCGGTGACATTGGCCCGTTGTTCGTGGTGGCAGACTTCTTTGGCTTGGGAATGGTCGGCCGCGGCACTTTGGTGACCTTGGGCTTGGGCTTCGAGCCGGGCAGTTGTGTCTTCTGCCTGGCGTCGGGAAGGTTTGTCTTATTCTTCAAGACCTCTGGCTTGCGCTCGCCATCGACGGCGCCTTCAGCGCCGCCCTCCATCTTGACATCATCGCCATTCGTCTCGATGCTTGGCTGAGGTATGAAGTGACTCTCGGTGGTCTGGTACAGCTTGCGCATGATGCCAGCCGCATCCAATTTCTGGCGCCGGGCAGCCGAGCTTTCTTCCTCGCTTTCACTCTCGCCATCACTAGTGGCGCCAGTGGAGGAGGCAGCGTCAGCGCGACCGCTGAATGTGTCGTCCAGCGTAGATGCGGATGTGCGACCGTGGGAAATGTTGGACATTTCACCCAGACGCATAAGCTGGATGGCCACGTCCTTGTCCTCCTCCGACATGCAACTGCCTACAGTTGGGTCCGGGGTGGGAAGGATTCCAGCCATACCACCGTAGTTGCTGCCTTGGCCTGCGTATCCAATACTGCCGCGGGCGTGGCGCTCCGAAGAAGGTGTCGCGTAATATGCGCCATGTCCGTAACCATTATTGTGGCTCTGCGGGGATTGCAGAGGCATGGGGTTCGTGAAGGGGTTTTGACCGGGTTGCACATAGGGCAAAGAGGGTCGCTGGGGTTCCGTGCGTCGAGCAGGAGACACAGATGGGTTCGACGTAGCTGCCGGCATCTGCGGAGGCGCAAATAGGGGGAGCTCCTGTTGCGGGAGGGATGAGCATGGAAGGAAAAGCAGAATAAGTGCGGACGGAAGTAGCGGTCGGCCAACTTACAGAGCTCTCAAACTTGGCTCGCTTTCGGCGGCCACCCTCTACAATGTTCTCGACACTAATGTCAGTGTTGCCAATCTGCTCCTTGACTCTGCCAGAACTAGAGCCGGGCGCGCCGTCGCCGCTGCTGTAGCCATTGACGCTGTCGCTGTAGATGTCAGCGGCGTGTCCGCTGGCGCCGATATCCCTATTCTTGGAGGAACGAGATCGTCCCTTCTTGGGATTTGTGTTGGCGGAGCCACTGCGGCGGCCGCGGGTGGCGTTGGGGGAAGGACTGCGCTTCCAAGATGTTCTAGATGAGGGTCTGGAGATTTCGTGGCCGAAGCGAGGCGGAGGCTGAAGCGGGTAACTGTCACCCCCGTAAAATTGCTGAGCGGCGGCTGCAGGCGGATGGTGGTAGGCAGGCGCCACAAAAGGGCTAGAGGAGGAAGGGGGTTCTTCAATGACTCTGACGTAGACGACCATGTTGTTTCGGAAGTTCTCGTATCGGGCAATGAGGGTAATTCCATTTTCGTCCTCAAAACTGACACCTTTTGAGCCGGTCGGTCCCGAGTAGAGACCATAAAAATTCTTGACGGTTGTGACAATGGAGTCGGTTGTGTCATGGGGGTAGATCTGAACTCGCATGGGCAGTCGCGCACGATACTGTGGTGACTCGGTGAACAGGAGTTCAAATGCGACATTCTTGGGTTGGACAACCTGTCGGGGTGAAACGCTGCCCTGATTTGAAGCGGGTGCCGAACCGCCGTTACCGACACTGACAGGCGACATGCTCGTCATTGTGATTTGTGGTGTTGAATCGATGGGTTTAAAGGATGGGTGGTCGAAAGAAGGGGGGTTTGATGGAGGAAGTATGTGTGCAATGGGCGGTGATAGCAAACTCGAGAGAGGATCGTTGGGATCCCGACATCAGTTGGCGGGCGGCCGACGGACGAGATTGACTATCGGCAGCCGACGAGCCGGAACTCGAGGCAGAAACTGAAGCGGTAACAAGTCGCCTTGCTCCGAAAAGGGTGTGCGAGTTGTAGTATGGAGCGCTATGTTTTGTCGTGAGGTCAGCGCTAGATCTGATCAAGAACGCTGCCGGAGCGAACGGTTGTAGGACGGGGAAGAAAGGAATCGTACAGAATCTAAGACATAGACTGCCAGCGATTAGCCATCTGAAGTCGACAGAGTGTTGGATGAAGTCGACCGTAGTCAATGATGGCGTTGGGATGGAGAAAAGGGGAGGAGAGGAGGAGAGGAGGAGAGAGAGGAGAGGAAAAGAGGAGGAGGATGAGCTGGGACTGCGTCGGAGAGCGGACGTAGCGAAGCAGGCAGACCGGCGATGGAGGGAGCAGAGACAGCGCGGCAGGAGAAGTTTGAGGCGGACGAGTGCAGCAGGACATATAAACCCGATCGCAAAGAGCAAAGGGACGGGTAATACTTACTTTCAACGAAGGCCGTGGTGTTGAACGATGAGAATCTAGTGGACGAATCGCAGGTTTGTGTGCAGGAGAGGGAAAAAGAGGAGCCCGACGAGGTTACGATTTTGTCTGCGGTCGGTCAGTTGTAGAGACGGGAGTCCAGGTGTAGGTAGGTGCAAGTGCAGGTGCAGGCAGGTCCAGGTCCCAGTCCCAGTCCCAGTCCCAGTCCCAGTCGAGGTGCGGTACTAAGGTATCTAGGTAGGTGAGGTAGTGCCAGGGTCCCAGTGCCAGTTCCTCGACCCGCGGAGGCAATAGAAGCAAGCAAGCAACCAAATGGGAAGCAGAGTAGAGGAGCAGCTCAGGTCTCCAGCGTCTCTTTTTCTGCGATGGGGGTTCGCTGTTCACACTAGACGGAGCGCAAAGGGCGAGTTTCTGTCCCACTGTGGAGGATCGAGGATCGAGGATCGAGGAAACCAGGTCGCCAAACTGCCGGCCAGCTGGTTGGGGACGACAGTGCGCGATCGACTGTGTGTGAGTGAGAGTGCTTTTGGGTGCTAGGTTCCTGGGTAATAATTCCTTCAACTGATATAGAAAAAGCTATACTTACTTACAATACTACTAATGACTTAACAGTTTTTAAAAATAATAATAACTTAGGTTATTATTTAGCTGGTCTTTTAGAAGGAGATGGTTCCATA